>JAJOOE010007585.1:0-27383 GCA_036250405.1 Solanum raphanifolium | reverse complement strand
AGCACACAAGACCACCTACTCAGGCCCCCATAAGCCCGGAAGGTGCCAATCAGCCTATATACCCCTACCAGTAGTCCCCTAGCCCCGTAGGCAATCACATAGCCCTCTTAGGCATGAATATAGCCCCGTAGGTAGCACATAGCTCTCTTAGGCATCAACGTAGCTTATAGACAATTCATAGCCCTCTTAGGCAATAACATGGCCCTGTAGGAAGCACATAGCCTTCTTAGGCGTCAATATAGCCCTGTAGGCAACTCATACCCCTTCTAGGCACAATATAGTCCTATTAGACAACATCATAGCCCCCATAGGCAGTTCATAGCTCAACAGCTAACCACAATAGCCCCAAGGGCAACAAAAAACAATTAACTAGGCTGAAGGCAAGCAATTTAGCTATAAACAATATATATCTATGAATAATCACCAAGTTGTTCTTAACAGATCGTGAGTCCCTAAAATGAGGGATTATAACCACCCAATCAGCCAACCATTCACAAATACATCTACAAGATCACCAACGTTAACTACATCTAAAGAAACATGTCTAACGAATGGAATAACCTTAACATACCTTTCCAATGAACGCTCGAAAGACCGTAGTTCCTTCACAAAAGTTGTTCCTTATGTCCTAAGCTTCGCAAACACTATATATACACAGCCGGTACGCACCTTAGTTAACCAAGTTAAAACCTTGAAGAAACACCAATAAATATAAATTTATGTGTTAAAAAACTAGCTCCAAACGCAGTAAATAGAAGGGAAAAACGATTTCCACGTGTAGGGATTACGTTTCTAGGCACGGGGGTAATGTTTAGTGGTAGAAATCGTCAAAATTAACCTTCACTATGCTAGGACTTCATAGAAACCCTCTCCTAAGCTTCCTCTCTGGTTTTAGAACTGAAATGAATTGTTTCCATGGCTAAAAACGTTAAATAGCCGACATACCATATTTCTTTACCCGACCCGGATTCTGCCCTGGTAGTCCCTAGTAAAACCCTCATAACTTTTTACTCGGATGTCCGTTTGATACGGGGTTTTGTGCGTTGCAAACTAGACTCGTAGGCCTTCGATTTAATGGGTAATAGGCCTTCTAACTCTTTATATATTGGGAGAAACATTCAATACATTTGACCCAAATTTCAAAGAAATCTTTAAAAAGGAACTTATGATAACTTTTGCCAACTTTTATTTCGCCACTTACTTAACTTCAAAACTTGAGATAAAACCTTTGAACAATTAAAATATGACATACCACATCCTTTTTAATTTATTACTCACCCTCTTTGTCTTTCCACGAAGGTACGAGATAATATAGACGTTTGGAAAAGTCGGGGTGTTATATTCTTCCCCCCTTAGAAACATTTGTCCTCGAATGAAAAATCTGAGTCACGCGGTTCAGTTCTTAGGAGTTGCCAAAATTTAGGCAGGTATCCTTTGTAAATGTCAATATCCAATAACTTGAAATGCAAAATTTCTAACCTAGGCGTCTCATAGAATGACATAAATAGCTAAGCATTATAGCTCCACCATAACAGTGCGAGCAGAATACAACGACAACAACCATAATAATAAGCAATAATAAAAAAAAAATGGATAGGTATCTAACCTTACTTCACTAATATAAATTGATATTCTATCACCCTGGGGTATGAAACAAGTGAGGATATTTGGACCTCATGCCATCCTCAGCTTCCTAGGTCACCTCTTCTCTATTCTTGTTTCTCCACAATACTTTAACCGAAGCCACCTCCTTGGTCCTTAATTTACGGACCTGTTGATCTAATATGGCAACTGGAGTTTTCTCGTAGGACAAATCCTTGTGATCTGAACATCCTTAACTGGGACAACCCGATAAGGGTCTCCTACACACTTCCGTAGCATCGATACATGGAAAACTGGATGAACAGATTCTAGCTCCGAAGGCAATTCTAACTCATAAGCCACTTGTCCTACCCTCCAAAGGATTCGGTATGGCCCAATGAATCTTGGACTAAGCTTGCCTTTTTTTCCAAATCTCATAATACCTTTCATAGGAGAGACTTTTAAGAATACCCAGTCATCGACACAAAACTCTAAGTCCCTTCGTCGCATATCTGAGTATGACTTCTGTCGGCTTTGAGCTGTTAGTATCCACTTCCGAATGAGCTTAACTTTCTCTACTGTCTGTTGGACTAAGTCGGGTCCGATCAACCCTGACTCACCTACCTCAAACCATCCAATGGGGGATCTACATTTTCTCCCATACAAAGCCTCATAAGGTGCCATCCTAATGTTGGAATGATAACTATTATTGTATGCGAACTCAATAAAAGGTAAGTGGCCATCCCAACTTCCCTTGAAGTCTAGCGCGCACGCCCGTAACATATCCTCGAGTGTCAAAATTGTGCGCTCAGCCTGGCCATCTGTTTGAGGGTGAAAGGTGGTACTAAGATTAACTTGTGTCCCTAATCCTTTCTAGAAGGACTTCCAGAAGTTGGCGGTAAATTGTGCTCCTCTATTAGAGATAATAGATACTGGAACACCGTGTAGCCTAACAATCTCTCTAAAATAGAGCCCTGCATAGTCTTCGGCCAAAAAAGTAGCCCTGACTGGTAAGAAGTGGGCTGATTTTGTTAGTCTATCAACAATTACCCAAATAGAGTCAAACTTGCGAAGCGATCAAGGTAACCCTGTAATAAAATCCATATTAATTGCTTCCCACTTCCACAAAGGAATAACTATCTCCTGAACTAGCCCAGCGGGCTTTTGGTGCTCAACCTTCACCTGTTGGTAGTTAGGACACTGCGCCACAAACTCAGCAACGTCCTTTTTTATCCCCTGCCACTTATAGATCTCCTTAATATCATGGTACATCTTCGTCGAACTAGGGTGAATAGAATAACGGGAATGATGTGCCTCTTCTATAATTCGATATTGAAGCCCTGCAACATTCGGAACACACAATCGACCACTATATCTGAGGACTCCATCTTCTGCTATATCAAATGCTAAAGACTGTTGATCCTGAGCCTTAGCTCTAAGCTGCTCTAGGCTAGGATCCTCTTGTTGTTGTGATTTTACTTCTACAACTAGAGATGATACGGCTGTATCCTGAATCGTGACCCCACTATCGTCTGCCTCTAACAATCTGACTCCTAAGCTAGCTAACTAATGAAGCTTTCGCGCTAGCTCCCGCTTCTCAACACCTAAGTGGGATAAACTACACATAGATTTTTGACTGAGGGCATCGGCTACCACATTCGCCTTTCCTGGATGATATAAAATATCCACGTCGTAGTCTTTCAGTAACTCAAGCCATCGACGTTGTCGCAGATTTAACTCTTTTTGTTTAAATATATATTGAAGGCTTTTATGATCTGTGAAGATGTCAACATGAACGCCATATAAATAGTGTCTCTAGATCTTTAATGCATGCACAACTGCAGCCAACTCTTAATCGTGGGTCGGATAGTTCTTCTCATGCTTCTTCAACTGCCTTGAAGCATATGCGATAACCTTACCATGTTGCATTAGAACACATCCCAACCCAAAATCAGAAGCATCACAGTACACCACATAGCCTTCTGAACCCTCTGGTAATGCTAGAACTGGTGCTGATGTCAACCTGTCCTTTAGATCTTGGAAACTATGCTCGCAAGCCTCAGTCCACTGGAACTTAGCTGCTTTTTGAGTAGGCTTCGTTAATGGTGCTGAAAGTGAAGAAAACCCCTCTACAAACCTTCTGTAGTACCAGTTAATCCCAAGAAACTACGAACCTCAGTTGGAGTCATAGGTCTGGGCCAAGTTTTTACGGCCTCAATCTTTTGTGTATCAACCGCAATACCTGCATCTGATACAATATGGCCTAAGAAAGCGACAGAGTTCAACCAGAACTCACACTTAGAAAACTTTGCATAAAGTTCTCGATCTCGAAGAACCTGAAGGACTGCTCGCAGATGATTTGCATGCTCAGCTTTTGAACGTGAATACACCAAAATATCATCAATAAATACAATCACAAACAAGTCTAAATACGGCCTGAATATACTATTCATCAGGTCCATGAACACTGCTGGGGCATTAGTTAATCCAAAAGACATCACCAAGAACTCAAAGTGTCCATATCTGGTTCTAAAAGCTGTCTTTGGAATTTCTTTCTCCCGAACTCGTATATGGTGATAACCTGATCTTAAATCAATCCTTGAGAAGCACTCAACACCTTGTAACTGATCAAACAAGTTATCGATCCTCGGAAGGGGATACTTATTCTTTATAGTCGCCTTATTTAGCTATCAATAATCGATACACATTCTTAGTGAGCCATCTTTCTTCCTCACGAATAACACTGGTGCACCCCATGGTGAAGCACTAGGTCTGATAGAATCCTTTATCCAGTAAGTCTTTCAGCTAATCTTTCAACTCTTTTAGCTCAGCAGGAGCCATTCTATAAGGAGGGATAGATATGGGTTGTGTACCTGGTAGCATATCGATAGCAAAATCAATTTCTCGTTCTGGAGGGATACCAGGAAGCTCGTCTGGGAATACATCTTGAAACTCACTAACTACCGGAATAGACTGAAGAGTTGGTGGTTCTACATCTATATTATGAACCTGAACAAGACGATAAATACAACCCTTAGTAATCATCCTCCTCGCCTTAAGATAGGAAATAAACCTACCTTTCGGCGCTGTTGTATCGCCTTTCCATTCCCGAACTGCCTCTCCTGGAAAATGGAATCTAACAATCTTTGTTCGGCACTCAACATTACCATAACAAGACGCTAACCAGTCCATGCCCATAATGACGTCGAAATCGACCATCTCTAACTCTACAAGATCGACAGAGGTCTGACGGTCGATAATTTCTACCGTGCAACCTCGATAGACTCTCCTAGCAACAATAGACTTACCAACTGGTATAGATACAATAAATGGTCTATCTAATGACTCTGCTACTATACATAACTTCCCCGCAATAAATGGATTAACATAACACAGAGTAGATCCAGGATCTATCAAAGCATAAACACAATGGGAGAAAACAATCAATGTACCTGTCACAACATCTGGTGATGACTCTGAGTCCTGTCGGCCGGCTAGTGAATATGTACGATTCTGGCCACTACCAGAACTAGATGCTCCCTCTCTGCCTCTGCCTCTACCTCTACGTGCTGAAGTTTGGGGTCCACGCCCTGTAGAATGTGCTGATGAAGAGGAACCTACTACTGACCTGGTCGACTGACCTATACCACCCTGACCTATGGTCGGGTAGTTTCTCCACCCATGCCCCTCCTGTCCATAAGAATAACAACCTGTGGAACCCTGTTTGCACCTTCCGAAATGCATCCTACCACAAGTTGTGCAACGCGGTGGTGCTGTCCTAGCCTGGCCTGAGCCTCTCTGCTGCTGAGAGCCTGATACTGGTGAACACTCACCTGGGCCTGACTGTCCATGACGATCAAATCTACTCCCCTGGAACTGCTGTGGTGGAGGTCTAGGTGGCCTACTAGAATATCGAGGTCTCGGAACACCCTGAATATCTCCATATGAACCAGTGGGCCTATCCCTCTTCTGTCTCTCTCAATCGACCCTCTCAGTCATATACTGTAGATGTCGGCGATCCTCTATGCCTGTGCAAAAGCCTGAATTCGCGAGATATCCATATTATCATTTAGTGTAGCGGTAGAACAAGCGTAGATATAGTCTGAGTCAAGCCGTCCCACAAATCTACGCACCCTGTCATGCATCGTATCAACAAATGCTGGTGCATATCTAGCCAATGAATCAAATCTCAGCCCGTACTCTCGGACACTCATGTTGCCCTGTCGGAGGTTCAGAAAATGGTTCACCCGGCCATCCCTAATCTCTCGAGGCAAATAGTGATCTATGAAAGCTTCTGTAAAGCTATCCCAAGTGGGTAAAGATATATCTGCTCCCCTAGATCTCTCCTAACTTTCATACCACAATACTGCAACATCAGGCATTCGAAATGCTGCTAACTCAACTGACTCAGTCGCTGAGGCATGCATGACTCTGAAGATCCTATGAAGCTGATCAACAAAGTGCTGAGGGTCTTCTCTGCGATTTGTCCCAGTAAACAGTGGAGGATTCAAGGCAAGAAATTCATGAACTCTCGAACTTCCGGGCTCTTCAGAAGGTCCGGCAATATTTGGCGCAACTGGCTGGCGCTGTGAAGCTACTAACTGTGCTAACATATATAGTGCACTCTTGAAATCCTGATCAGATGGAATAGGAGGGACTAGAGATGGTACTGCTGGTGGAGCCGGAGGTCCTGTAGCCCTCGGAGGCTCATGAAGCGGTTGAGAAGCTATAGGGGGCTGAGAAGATGTCTCCCCCTGGGTCTCACAATCGGCTGCCTCCACCTGTGGTACCTTGCCAGTACCCTCTCCTGCAGTTGTATCTAGTCCCTCGCTAGTCGTAGTTTGTCTGGTGTCAGCCATCTCTATCTGCATGCAAATATCAATTATAAGCCAGAAACATCCACCCTTAAGACACCGTTCTATAGCACGAGGTGAGCAAAAGAAGAAGTCATTCTAACATGTCCGGTAGCTTCTTGTTTATCGAATGTGGTGTACAACACATTTATAAACAAGACTCTACTAGACACGGCTTGCAGACTCCCTAGGATACGACGTTGCTCTGATACCAAGTTTGTCACGCCCCAACTCAAGGGGCACAACTGGCTCATAAGGCCAAAACTCAGGCCCGAGCCAACCCTGCTGAACCATTTGCTACTAGAGCATGGCTGTCACATACATTTAAGAAAACAAACAAGTAATCTCGGCCTAAAATTAAGCCCTCGGCCGGCAAGGCCCCTGTCAACAGATCTACAAAAGAAACAACTATTCCCAAGAGTTCATATAAAGAAATGGTCAACTAGCACAGAAGTCCTGATTGGGCCGTCAAGGCCACCATGATCTCTATACCTAAACTGAAAGCATGTATATAATAAGACAATGCATTACACAACTAACAAGCTTCAGCAAACCAACAAACTAGGCCAGCATGGCCATAACGTAGTTGTAAACCCAACACACTAGTCTGCAAACCTCTAAGAGTATTAACGATTGGCGGGACAGGGCCCCAGCCTACCCATAAAAATATGTACAACAAAATCTAACAAACCTCCAAACACTGGCAGCTCCGGAGGAAAGGGGCTAGCCAACCGGATAGAAGTCAATCCTGCTGCTGAGGAGGTCTACTCAGTCGTCTGTCAGGACCCTCATGCATGAATGCAGCGCCCCCAGGCAACGGGGCGTCAGTACAAAATAATGTATGGAGTATGAAAGGCAATAGGCTATGATCAAGTATCCTAATATACTCGAATAATCCGATAAATAAATCAAGGATAAGATAAGTGTACTGACCTGCTCCTAAATCTAAACTTATCAATAATAATAAAACAATAACCTAACCAAGCCCCAATAAGCTCGGCAGGTACAAACAGCACACAAAACCACCTACTCAGGCCCCCATAAGCCCGGAAGGTGCCAATCAGCCTATATACCCCTACCAGTAGTCCCCTAGCCCCGTAGGAAATCACATAGCCCTCTTAGGCATGAATATAGCCCCGTAGGTAGCACATAGATCTCTTAGGCATCAACGTAGCTTATAGACAATTCATAGCCCTCTTAGGTAATAACATGGCCCTGTAGGCAGCACATAGCCTTCTTAGGCGTCAATATAGCCCTGTAGGCAACTCCTAGCCCTTCTAGGCACAATATAGTCCTATTAGACAACATCATAACCCCCATAGGCAGTTCATAGCTCAACAACTAACCACAATAGCCCCAAGGGCAACAACAAACAATTAATTAGGCCGAAGGCGAGCAATTTAATTATAAACAATATATATATATAAATAATCTCCAAGTCGTTCTTAACTTAGGGTCTTTCTTAACAGATCGTGAGTCCCTAAAATGAGGGATTATAACCACCCAATCAGCCAACAATTCACAAATACATCTACAAGATCACCAACGTTAACTACATCTAAGGAAACATGTCGAACGAAGGGAATAACCTTAACATACCTTTCCAATGAACGCTCGAAAGACTGTAGTTCCCTCACGAAAGTTGTTCCTTATGTCCTAAGCTTCGCAAACACTATATATACACAGTTGGTACGCACCTTAGTTAACCAAGTTAAAACCTTGAAGAAACACCAATAATTAAAAATTTATATCTTCAAAAACCAACTCAAACGCAGTAAATAGAAGGGAAAAACGATTGCCACGTGTAGTGAATACGTTTCTAGGCACGGGGGCAATGTTTAATGGTAGAAATCGTCAAAACTAACCTTCATTATGCTAGGACTTCATAGAAACCCTCTCCTAAGCTTCCTCTCTGGTTTTAGAACTGAAATGAATTGTTTCCATGGCTAAAAACGTTAAATAGCTGACATACCATATTTCTTTACCGGACCCAGATCCGATCCGGATTCTGCCTTGACAGTCCCTAGTAAAACCCTCACAACTTTTTACTCAGATGTCCGTTTGATACGGGGTTTTATGCGCTGCAAACTAGACTCGTAGGCCTTCGATTTAATGGGTAATATGCCTTCTAACTCTTAATATATTGGGAGAAAACATTCAATATATTTGACCCAAATTTCAAAGAAATCTTTAAAAAGGAACTTATGATAACTTTTATTTCGCCACTTACTTAACTTCAAAAATTGAGATAAAACATTTGAACACTTAAAATATGACATACCACATCCTTTTTAATTTATTACTCACCCTCTTTGTATTTCCACGAAGGTACGAGTTAATATAGATGTTTGGAAAAGTCGGGGTGTTACAAAGCCTGACTAATTTGCGTAAAATCTTCCATCTCATTTTGATATCCACTCGGTGCTAAGCATAATTCCCTTTAAGTTCATGTTAAGTCTTGACTTAAGTTTATGCTTATGGAAGGGTGACTTGAAACTCAATCCAATACAACATCATGATATAGCTTAGAGATTTATTAGGTGAGAATGACATTTCAACCTTAGAATCATTAATATGTGAGTAAACCTTTCACATCATGTTCATAGTGTGTTCATGAAAATAGCCTTTCAATCAACACAACACCATTATCATAGTCATGTACATTTCATGCATATCCATGTGTAAAGGTACATATGAGAAAGAGCCTTTCAACGACACATTAGTCACATCATAGTCGTGTTTATGCATGGGGTGTGTGTGTGTGATTGTCCTTTCAACGACACACCAACAGTATTATCATCATAGACACTTCACTCTGAAAGTGTTCATAAAACATGTACATAATATCATAATCATAGTATCTTCACTTCTAAGTGGGTCACAAGCTCACACACAATTCTTATCAACTTGTACAAACCCTCATAATTTCCCATTCAAGGGCCACGAATCAAATTCAACCCAAACATCTAGAATTACTACATTAATTAAGGGGAATATCATGATCCAAGTAAACAATTCATTTGATGCATAAACTCATGTACTCATTATTATAGGTGATGTGGGTGAAGTCCTTCCACAATAATGCCATACACAATTTAACATATGTATAGCTTCCTTCATAAAGTCTTAACATCTTTAGTTTATTCAAATTAGCTTTTACCCCCTTAAAGCCCTAGAAGTCATCTTCCTGCTACAAGCCTTACTCTTAAGCAATGCCTCACATGATCATCATGTATACATAATTCTCAAGGTATTCCAACAACATGCTTAATTCTTAATCAATAAAAATCATGTGTCATTATATAAACTCAATCAATATAGACATAATTATTTCACATACTCCCTTAATCAATCAACCCATATCATGAAGTCACAATTTAGCAATATAGGGGATTCATGGGTTCATGGGGGTGATTTCATCATAGTCATAATTAATTCATGCATAATAATGTGTAGGGTTATAGGGGAGAATGACGTTTCCAATCAATACCACAATTACACCATAGTCATAGAATCTTCATTATCAAAGTAATTCTTGAAGCACATGCATAATTCTCATGTTCATGTACAAATTCTCATAATTTACCCATCAAGGATCATGAATCACATTCAACCCAACGTCTACAACATCTACATTAGATATGGGTGATAACACAATTCAATTCATTCATACAAGACTCATTTACATGCTTCTAAAATCAATTAACCCACATTAAGATCACAATTTAGCAATATAAGGGATCCATGGATTCTTAAGGAATTTCACCAAAATCAAACCATAAATCATCAATTAAATCATAACCCAACATAATTGAACCATTGAAATCACTTTTAAATTGAACCCATGAATTTTGAACAAAACCCTTTCTTTTGGGAAAAATTGGAAGTTTTGAATCTATGGGTGGAATCTACCTAAAACTACCATACCTTGATGATGAATCATTGAAGAATTTGATGAAAAACCCTTGATTTCTTGCAGCCCAAGCTTTAATTTTTACTCTTCTTCTTCTTCTTGGGTTTTTAGAGAGAGAAATATTGTGAGGAAGATGAACTTTTGATTTTGATTTGGGTCTTTGAAAAAAACTGATTTAGTTTGGGTATTTAATGACTTAAAATACCTTATATATTTATCTAAAAATAATATAAAATATACATATTTAATTTGGACTTAAAAATAAAAATTACGCAATTGCCCCTCACCTCAAGTGGACTGCCCCACTCCTAAGGCAAAGTCCACTAGAGGACTACAACATTTTAGGCCTACGGCCACACCTATAAAGTGTAGCCTAAACTAGCAAAAAGTGTGGCCTTTGATAAAAGGCTACACTTTTGGACTTTAAGCAACGCTTTTTAGGGGGTGGCCTAAAGAAGCGTAACCTTTGACATTAGGCCACGCTTTTGAAATGTCGCCATAGCAGCTACACTTAAAAAGTGTGGCCAAAGAGGTATAAAGGGCACGCTTTTTAGTAATTCATTAGTAACACTTTTTGTTTGATTATACTACAGTTAAAAGTGTAGCCTTTGCTTTGTTATTGGTCACACTTAAAAAGTGTTGCCTTTTATATCTCATCTAGAACAACACTTTTAAAGTGTAGCAATGTTGTGTAGAATTTTTGTTGCCACAATTTTCATTTTTAAGAATAATAATTTTTATTTGTATATATCCAATAATCACATAATTAAATATATAAGTGATCTAAAGCACAAAATTAGCTAATAAATAAATCGAAGCTATATATTTCAAATAAACTTGGAGAAACTATCTTGTACAACCAATACTTAGAAAGCGATTGCTTAAAGATCTCTTCTATCAATAAATTTCACAAAACCAAATGCATTCAAACAAATATGACAATAGTACAAAAACTCTTCATCGTTCACTACAATAGATTGAGTTTACTTCTAACCACTATTCAAATTCAATTACCAGCATTTTCCTGCACATTTAAAATAAAATTAGAAGTTAGTGAAATAAATCATGTATTTAATATGCGCAATACTAGTCATTTTTAACAATACTTCCCAGCCCCTTCCCAATGTAGTGGTACTGTTATGAAAAACAAGACTCTTAGTTGTTATTAAAACATGTATTTCATATGCTACTAAGATATCACAGTAAGTAACTACAACAAAATCCATTTTCCAATCAGTTGTTGTTACAAAAACTATAAAATCCTAGTTCTATATGTATTCCAAGACTGTTTTGGCATATATGAATAATAAATCTGGGAGAAAAGAACAAAACACCTAAATGATCACTAATAAACTACATTTGGGCAACTCCATATCAAGTCAAAGTAGAATATAGATACAAATTTTAGGAATTTCTTGTTGTGTGTGGATTAGTCACTGACAGGATATGCTTGAATGGTGATAGATATTTGGGCAACTCCATATATCATGCCTCTGTGGCCCACTCGAAATGAAAACATGAAGATAATGGAGTTCAAATAACTCACCAAGGTCACATAAAAATAAAAGAAATAGATTAACCTATGTTCATGAAGATGAACTTTCAAATAAAGCCAAACCAATCCATAAAAATAAAGTAACTGGCCAAACACATCAATGCACACTTTTATCAACAGCTTGTCACATGCTTATTTAATACAAATTTAAACTACCAAATCAAAAGCCAATTGACTAAAACTTTTCCCTTAGGCATAAATGGACTACTGGAAGACAACTCTTTATAAATTTCAACATTTTAAAGACGAGAGACATCTAAATGAAACAAAGAATCACTTGCAAAGCTAATCCATCTTGAAGACAGTGCCTTCCCAAGACAACATATGCTACTGATCCACATTAAAATGCAAAAATTCATGTCAAATTTCATTCTATCAAAAGTTAAAGAAAAATGAAGCTCACAGAGGTCACAAACAATAAAGAAAAGGCATATTCATTTATCACTAGAGAACAGACACTTATGCAGATCACAACCTGAAAGATATAATACAAACTCATTTGAGGCCTATTATGTCAAGCTAAGTGACATTGGACAATATCTCACCCCAAACAAATGAAAGAGTATCCACATCTCTAAAAAACACAAAACGACAGGAATCAAATACAAATTCACTGTGGGAATCAGAAAAAAAATGTCCAGTATTAAAAGGGATCATTCACAACACAGAACGACCCTACCAAGGTTGAATAAATCTACACCTACAGATATGAGTGAGAACCGATCAATCTGAACATAGAAAACAAGAACAAGAACAATGGAGTAATTTCTTTGACACCTTAAAAACCCATAACCAAAAACATGAAAACTACTACAACAGATAGAGACAAAAAAAACTCATGGTGAGTAACAAATAAATAAACAGAAGCTTAAGGCGAGCACAAGAACTACAAACTCATGAAGTCTAAGAACAGGGAAATAGTGCTTGAATGGTGGCAGATAGATATCAGTATCATAACCAACCTGAGCATGTAACTCACTGATATGAGATAGCGATAATTACCATTGTTGTACTAGGTGAATATACCTCATTCTGAATGTGATGAACAAATCCTACATTATTGGATCAATTGAAGGAAATCTAGGCTAAAATATGGTTTTGCAGGGGAAATCTTGCCTTACTTCCCACAAAAATGGTTAATTCCTTAATGACCACTGATCAACTAACTACCCCGGATAAAAAAGAAAGGTGTTGCAACTTACAGGGACAGTAACTGGAGGAAGTCCCAGAAGATTTGTTGTTATAATAAACCGCATAAGATTTCCTGAAATATAGAATACAACTAGTAGAGAAACAAACTTTGTATAGTTTCAACTAACTCCACAGTTTATGATATCTGGTAAGAGTTGACTAAGGGAAAAACTTGAAACTTGCAAATAAGTCTCCCCAACTTTAAGAGCACTTGGTGGAATTTTGGGTGCTGTCATGCTGAAAAAGAAGGAAGTATCAGATATGGTGATAGGAATATTCCTGCCTATGTGCAGAAGCTCAGGATGTCAAAAATCTAACTTTGACATGTATCAGCTAACTAATCTACTGTCTACACATTCTGGACCAGCCATTTAATGTTTTAGGTATCTACATTAACAAGTCAGTCACATGACCACATCATCTGTAAGATTATTATATCAGCTTTAGAAGTCCCACCAATTAAAAGAAGGGGGGAAACAAAAAAGAGCAAGAGAAACCGAAGAGGGGAATAGTTTGAAAAAAATGAGTGACTAAATGTGCACCCATAAAAAAAATGAGAAAATATGTTCAATAACTTGAATATAGTAGCCTTGGTGAAGGTATGGAAGTCCTTGACATACCCAGTTGTAGGTGTCACAATGATATCCACCTTCTTGAAAATCTCCATATGGAAATACATTAACCTCTGCCTGCAAAAACCCAGACAAGAGTAATGTCAATAATGTTTCTTGTACTTTTGAAAGATCCATTGCTATTTGTATCTGTAAGAACTGCATACAACACTAATTGGAAAGGTTAGCATTACAGAGTATATGCACAAACCAAGCATAAAAGAATATACATAACTACTGAACAACCCAGAAATTAGAAGACAATAGTCCTAAAACATTTTCTCTTTTTCATCTTCCCATTGTGCTTTCTGAATAAAGCATTACTTTCAGGATATTAAATACTCCACCATATCTTATCAAGTCATATGCTTGGATTGGATTGTATCTGAATTCTTTTAACAACATTGTTGATAGGTTCCAAAGTTATCAACTTAAAAGTTTTGGCAACCAATTAAGTGTAAAAGTAAACCTAAGGTAAGATACAACTATCTGATGTTTTCAGTCATTTCAGATGCCACCATATTTCTAGATTAATAAATCAGTTCTTAGATGACAACAATATCATCAGACCAGTTCTCAGATGGAGTCTGAAAGAAATTTTTGACTAGGTTAGATTGGTTTAGTGTAGGTAGCTTAAGAAACAACATGCCTTACCTAAGCCATTGAGCAACAACATAGTCTGTTGTAGTAAATGAACGAAAAATGCCAGATTTGTACGTGTATCATAAGTCAATCTTGCTCATTTCCTAGTGACAGAAAAAGAGGAAGAAAACATATAACAAAGATGAAATTAGGAAATAGTTTGAAGCTGCTCCCAATAAGACATTGAGATCTAGTAAGAGACATGTGATGTACTAGAATATTCAAAGAGAAATTGTGTACCCATCACCACAGTCTCGATTAAATGTGCACAATGATTCAGACCCAATAGTAACAATATGAGCAATGCACATCTCATGCAGCTCTGGTATTACAATTTTTACAGTCTTCAACCACAATATAAAGAAAAATATTATACATACTAACAATCTTGTAGAATGATAGATCCTTACAATATTGAAGCTAATTGTTCAAACAATTCTAAACCAAAGCTAGAAGATTCACCAGCCAAAGTCCAAGATAAAGAAATGGAGAATGTAATAATTGAAATAGGCATACTTTGCATCCATGATTTTCTGATAGTCGACTGAGAACATTCTCACACTTGTAAGATATATATGTTGAGAAGACATCATTAAACCACTACAAGAGTATGTTGCTATGAGATTATCAAAGAAATAATGGTTATAACCAAAAAAAAAAAAATCACTGCACAACAATGTAGTCACCTCTGCATATTTTCCAAGGCGCAGCGATTCCACAAATCGCGAGCTCCCTTGCGAAGGGAAATTAGGAACACAAGGGAGGGACTAAAAAAATTGAGACATATGATTAAATTACCGAAACAGAACTTCTTATCCACAATGATATCCAAAATAAATAAGATTAATGTGATATGATTAATGAGTTTGAGTCTGCTGGAGAGATTAAAACTAAGAACACAGTTTTTAGATGTTCTAATCATGTACATGATGTTTCAGGTTATCATATTCACTGGAAAGGTAATTCTAAAAAGAAAGACAATGAATAAAAAGGAAGAATATATAAGATGAATACATATTCTTTGGTGGTTACCACCTTAACGTTCTCAAGGAGATTCTATCAGCACGAGAGGTCCCAAAAATTGCTGCATACCCAATGCAGTAAGATATTAACGAATCACATTGCAATTCCCTTGTGCAACTTCGATCGTAAATTTATTAAAAAAAAAAACGAGACAAATAAAGCTATTAAAGCAAGAACTTGTTGGTGGAACATGTAAAGTACATTAACAAGTCTGCGAAGACTTATCATGACATAGTTACCAGGCATACTTGACAAAAATACAACATAAAATCAACCATTTAGGAGGAAGGATTACTTTGTATTAGCATTTTCTCTAGATCATTAGAATATATATATACCAGGTCAAACTGACTGAGTTTGCTGGCTATGCAATCTGATTGTTCGATTGTCTTGTCAATCTCATGCTAACAATCAAGAAGCATTTGAACACTGGTTTAGCTATCATAATTTAGGCATACAACACATTGTCCATCTTAGTGGTTCTTTGTACAGTACTGCTAATTAGAAATTGCCAGTCAGGCACTTGATGGGATTACTAGCCCTTGGACAAGATTAAGTGTCAGCGTCTAATTGATAAATCTAAATGATGTATGCAATTCAAACTTTCCCGAATACACTTATAGTTCTTTTATATGGTCTGACAAGATGGTTGAATAATCATTCCATATCTTTTTGCGTACCTATATAATTATCATTCCTTTTCCTCAATAATAAAATTCTTTTTGTTTGTTTACCATCAACAAGCAGATTTATGAGAAGAAAATAAGGCCAGCTAATTCTAACATTCGTTTAATTTATTTGGTTAGTCCGAAAGATAATCGGGTAAAAAATGTTTAAGAGTAAGCATATTAATATTCAAATCCATGATAACTTACACAAGTATGGTGTCCTCAACTATTGTGGCTATTGGTCCAATAATTTCTACCGTTCCATCATCACATAATGTCCTGGATAAATAAAAGAGAGGCTATAGTGAATCTGCCCCATCCTGCAAGAAAACTTTCTTCCTTAACATGAAAAAAGAACCATTTGGAACATTGAATGTCCATGCACCCAAAACTGACTTAACAATAAGAAGGTACAAGTAATAAGTTTGATGCAATTAAATTGACCAAAGGCAATGCATAAGTGGAAATCAGTAGTCACTTTACCAGAATCAGTAATCTCTCCAACTTAAGAGAATCAATATGGATTTGTCGTAACATTGAAGATCGTTTGGCTGTTCATTACTTTTCAGATAAGCTTGGTTGCATTTTTCCATATTCAAATTGTGTACTATGCCCTATAAGCATCAAAATCAGTCACAAATTATGGAACTTCACTGAGATTGGAATTCTTGCAACCAACCAACAGTAATTTCAACAAAACAAGAATATCAAAACCCTAAAGCTAAATGTGTAACCACCCGCAAACAATAAACCCAGAGACTTTTAAGGATAGAAATTTTTACCTGATAAACCCTATTCCAAAAAAATCCTTTCAATGTGATGAAGCTTTAAGACATCATCTTCTTAATTTAAGCATTTTGTTTTGTCCTTGATTAACAACGAGAAATCTATGAGGGATTTTCGTAGGTCACAGGTGAACAACCATGAAATTGAAAAATGCATCGTTCTTCAATCTGTGAGGATCGTTCTTGAGAAATTTCAGACTTGGAGAAGAAGGCGTCATTCTTCAATCTGTGTGGATCATTCTTGAGAAATTTCATATTTGCAGAAGAAGGCGTTGTTCTTCAATTTGTGAGACCTAAAAACTGTGATTTTTATCTGATTTGGGGAAAAGAAAGATTTACGTTTTATCACTTGTTTTTTTTTTTGCCCAATTAAAATTGGTGGGAGAGTTAAAAATGTTGGAGGGAATTTAATACTTTAGTGAAAAATTTAAGGCCACATTTGTAATGTGTTGTTTTTACAATTATTAAAAATAGGACATTTTAAAAGTGTGGCCATATATGTAAATAGTTGTTGCCAATTATATCATACTATAATAACGTTTATAAAGTGTAGCCTATACCATTAAAGAGTACGCTTTACAAGTGTTGTCAATATTAGTGAAGCCAAAAGGTAAAAACTTGGGCTACACTTTAAAGGCGTCCCCAAAAATATTTTAGGCAACACTTTACAAACGTTGTCCAGATTTAGTGTGGCCGCAGGCCTAAAATGGTGTAGTGTGTTTCAGGGGTAGTGGATTGTTCTACCAGCCGTGTACCCTCACGTGGACTTGTGCCTTTTCGCTTTTTGAGCTAAGGCATAGTCCAATTGGGCTCCACGTGCCGTGGAGTCTTCCACTAGCCGTGGACCCAAGCATGGGCTGCCTTCTTGCCATAAATGGCTAAGGCAATCTTCACGCGAGGTCTACACGGGCAATAGACCCCTTTGGCGTGGACTACCTCTTCGCTTAAATTTTATAAGGCAAAGTCAACGAGGAACTTGCATGGGCAGTGAAGGCTCTTCACGCCTTGTGAACCCTCACGTGGACATAGCCTTCTGCCCACACGACTAAGGCAAAGTCCACGAGGGACTCCCAACGGTGGTGGAGCCTTCCACGCTCCTTAAACCCTCCCTTGAACCTTCCTCCTTGCCTATACGGCTAAGGCATTGGTTCATGAGGGCTTCTAAGGGCAGTGAAGGCTTTCACTTTCCTTGAAGCCTCTCTTGAACAATTCCTTTGTGCCCACACGGCTAAGGCAAAGTTCAAGAGTGCTTGTAAGGGTAGTGATGCCTTTCACCTTCCTTGAACCCTCACTTGAACTAATACTTAGTCAAATTTAGGGGCTATTTTACAACTCTAAATCATGCATAAAATTTTAAGACTCAAATGTTAGGCTCTAGTTTCACTTATTAATTTTCCGGGTGTTACATTATCTCCCCCTTGGGAACATTCATCCTCGAATGACACTTCAACACCTTACGTAATTAAGGACTCAAGACTAGCTGCCCAACAAGCATGAAATGTCAAAATAATGCACCACATAAAGGAGGAAACTTCAACTTTATCTCAACACGATCAATGCAACAGAAAGGAAGTGGGAACTACATCCATCAACCCAATATGCATGAAATTCTCATAACTTGTCATGTCCAAGGAGGAACTACCATCTCGTAGGCATAACTTGCTCCACATACTCTCATGGAGCTCATATGGAATTTACTCTAAAAAAGCATTTTATTCAAGGAGGAACCTCTCAACTCCAAACTAAAGCATGCTCATATATTCTTCTCATGGAGTACAATAGGCAACTCATACTCAAAGTACTACAACATGAGGAAAACAATTCACATAAACCCATTTTCTTTCAAAACACATGTTTTCATGAACATGCATTATATAAGGAAATCATGGCAATACATAAACACATAACAACCTTTCTAGCTAGGCACACCATATCCTCCTTGGGAGTAAGCCCATACTTACTTTTCTAAACATCATTCATCACATAATCATAGGAGGAACTACCTTCTCAATCTGAAATCAAGCTCAACACAACATTATGGAGTCAATATGCCATTTTATCAAAAACATAACACAGCATGTTCATCAAATCATCTCATGAAGTCAAATATGCCATCATCATACTAAAATGCACAATAACATGAGGAACATGTAAATAATGAAAACTCATTTTTATACAAAACAAGAATTCTCTCAAGAACATGCATAACATAAGGAGATCATGGAAATTTTCTAAATCACACATGACTCCATAACATAAAACAAGCCCAAAAAGGAACTCTTGGTCTCAAGCTAGAATAGGAATAGAAGAAAGGGATGAGGATATCGGGACTCTCAATCCATCTTGATATCTAAGCATATCATATCCCCATTGGGAGTAAGCCCCTTACTAAGACCTCAAATACTACTTCTTTCAAACAATCCCAAAGAATGACCAACACTCATAATAATCTTACCGGGTTCTAAAAACAATAAAGATCTAACAACAATGCATCCAAACTTTACCACAGTTAACAAGAGTAACTTTATGGGACAAGGAAATTGTGGGACATATATAACATCCAAGACTCTATAATCATGAAACGAGTCAAGGAGGACTTATCAACTTAAGCTAGAGAAGGAATAGAAGGGAATATAAGGATATTGGGACATCTCAATGGCCCTTGGCCTCCCAAGTAGCACCCTCAACTAAAACCCTTACTAAAATACCACTCCTAAACATTCTCATGGGAACACTTCCTTACTTTTCTATTTCTTGACTTTCCGGTTTGAGATCCCAACAAGTACTTCTAAATTAGAGAGGTTCTCATTAAGCATCTCTAGCTCACAAGCAAACTTACCAACACCACTCAAGGTCTCATATGATCCTACCAAAACGGGACTATACTTTTCAATGTCACTACACCTACTAAGGTGAGAGTTTTCAAGCCAATCCAAATCATGAACATCTAGAACACTCAATACCCTTGCTATATAAGCATATGTCTTTAAATTCTTTTGTCGGAGCAAGTTATCACTTAAATTTTCACATCCATCACACAAGGTGATTCTAAGCCATGGAGAATTACACTTCTATCCTCTTTTAACGGAGTCTACTCACTCAACATCTTTAGGCATCACTTAAACACCACCATTCATCAAATCCTCCAACCAAACACATAACCATAAAGCAACCCATTTATAACAAAGGACATCATCTAATACTATCATATCAAGAATCATCTAGTCACATAGCCATAATTGACATTACTACTAACCTTTCTCTTCCTCGATCCTTGTAGCATGAGCCCTTCAAGTGGTCATATCCTAAAGACCGTTAGATAAGGAATAGAAGAGAGACCTTATAGAGTTAAACTCTATTGCATGACTTGATGAATGAAGAAGTGAGATTTTCCTAACATCCAATAACCTCCAATTCATAAATGTGGCACGCTTGACACTATGAACAAGAGTCTACTAGATGTACTTTGAGACATCCTAAAACCATCCCAAAATCTTGTGCTCAGATACCATATTTATCACGACCCAAGGCTACCCCCAAGATATGACACGACGTATAAGACTCTGAAAAGCCTCAAACAAGCCTCATAGCATATCATAACATAAGAACATACGAAAAAGTGTTGAAATTTCAAACCTTTCTTTACAATCGAAGTCTTTTATAAAAACAAGTGTGAGTCTACAACACTATGTCTCAAACCATCTATAAAACTTGAATACAATCTTAGGGACACAGCCCTTACAAAATTTTATAACATAAAGAAAGACTTAAAGGACATAATGATCAAGCTTTCAAATACTACGAGGACTCACCAAGCTACTTCTTCTTGATCTACTATGATCCAAGCCATGAAGGTGGAAGTCGATATCGCTGAAACCTACACTTATAGAAAATGTGAAAGCATTGATTAGCACAAAATTTACACTAAGTATGATAGCCATACACACAAATCCTTAAAACATGCAAAAAGGGACATTTTAGTTGAAATAATGCTATCTGCCAATTTTGAACATCATCTTTAAAGTAGTTGGGGAATGTAACTAATAAGACATCTCATGTACAAATTATCATAGCATAAAGGATATCATCATAATTACAAGCATAGTCTCCAATAAACATATAATACATACCCCAATCATCATAAGACATAGTTCACATACGTATTTAAATACCAAGATCATCTCATCATAATAAAACCATCACATAAATAACCCTAGGTTATACTTGTGCAATGCATAGATAGGATCCCATAATCCCATCTACACTAAGTACCACTTTTAGCCCACCATGCTCATACTTATCATGCTTTGCTCTCATCCATAGTCCAAACTCATAGACAAGGAACCAATCATGTTCATAGCTTATAACAAGGAAATCCACTCTTAGCAACAATCCATATCATACATGTATAAATTCATATATTTTCATAGCATAAGGAAACCACACCATAACCTCTTTCATTGTCTACTTGTGCAATGTATAAGTGAAGTCCCATACCCTCACTCACACTAAGTAAAGCTCATTAAGAAGTCATAAGTATAGTTCATGTTCATGTTCATAATTCATATAAAGAATGCATTAACTAATAGATTATCATGTCATAAGAGAAACATACCACAACCACTATCAATGCCTACTTGTGCGATGCATGAATGAAGTCCCATACCCCCATTCATACTAAGTAGAACCTCTTGAGGAACCATAGTACATAACTCATGTTCTTGTTAATAGTTCATGTTTTTTGTTCATGTCATAGTTCAATTTCTTGTCATGTAGGGAAATAGCCTTAACCTACATAGATAATGTGAGCTACATGGAATTTGGTGTCATGCCCCCACACCGAAAAGAGGTTTCCTACTTGCCTAAGGTAGAACTCACGTATTAGCTTTTAGGTTGATCCACAAGCCAAAAACCTATGTGGGTACATAGTATGGGGATAAAGATATTGCTACTAGAAATCTGGACAAACTGATGTAAAAGGTTTCCATCTTATGAGATAATTGTTTTAGGAACTCGAACTAATTGGCGTAAAAGGAAACCATTGGGAAGCCGGACTAACTGGAGTAAAAGCTTATATCTCATTTTCATATCCACTTGGTGCTTGATGAGTCCATAAATTGGAATCATTTAGGGCTATATTTTGATAGAATTAGTGTCCTCAAATACATATTTTATCTCAATATCTGATGGAAACCCTTCAGTTTCAGGTATTTGGAGTTTGAGGGAAAACATTGACACTACTTAGCAAAAAAAGTAACAAAGGCAGCTGAAAGAACGAGGAAATGAAGATCTGAGAATCGCCGAACCCATTCAGCGAGTCACCAAAAGGTATTTTCCTCGCCTTTTGTTCCAGTGTGCTGAGCCTTAAGAGAAAAAATCAAATCGAAGGTGAAAAGAAGTAGTCGGCGCATCGCTGAGCAGTTCCGAGAATTTGTACTATGTCACCCAATGATCCACAACACGACGATTCTAAAGGCTAACGCAAGGCGACAATGAATGGATCACCGAGTTGATCGGTGCTCCTGACTAACTTCGCCGAGTGATCATTCGCAACACATTTTCTGAAAACTATATATACTAGTTGAAGTTTTGTGGCTTAGCATCAGAGTAGAAATTATTATTATCAAATTTTGTTATTAAGTTTTAATATCAGATTTAGAAGATTCTCTTTGAGCTTGGAGAGGGTTTTGAAGAACTTGAAGATTCAAAGGGTTACAACTCCAAGATTTTGGACTCGGGTCTTGTGTATTCTTCACTTTCGACTTTTTTTAAGACTTAATCTTGCATACCCATTGATGGAAACTGAGATTGGTATACATTTTTACCTCTTTTACATGTGTAGCTAAAACCTCAATTCTTGGGGTGTGACTTTGTGAATGTGGTTTAGATTAATTGTTGGGTCATGCTTGCTGATAGTTTATTTGTTGTTTATATATGATTTCGTTTAGTAGTTGTGTTGGAACTTAATGAAATTGTAGTTGCAAATGTGATTTCACCTTTGTGTTTTTGGCTTGCTCGAGAGAGAGGTCGTAAAACTAATACTACTAAATTGATAGCCGGTGGGAGTGGGTCGACATGAGGTTCAACTCAAGAGAGTGAACCCTAGTCCTTCTCCCACACACTCAGCTCGAGAGAGTGAACCCTAGTCCTTCTCCCACACACTTAGCTCAAGAGAGTGAGTGGGCTAAGGTGGAGGCTGTTCTTCATGCGGCAAGTGGGTGTCCGAAAGGAACCCATTTGATTCGGGGTAAGTTGCTCGAGAGAGAATTTACCCCCACTATAGTTTAGCCTAGTCACAAATATTCAACGGATTTACTATCAAAATCATGTACCCAATAGTCTAGTCTAATCTGTATTCCAATCACATCCCAAGAATCTCATCTCCGCATCCGTATCTCTCTTCTTTTTTTTCCTGATTTTGCTCTTTACTTGCTTACAAACCCCCCATTGATAATTGACACTAGTGTAAAACCCTTTAGTTTGTCATTAGCTTTAGCATTTTTGCGCTTAACCGGTAATTTTCAGGAACCGCTCCCTTGGGACTCAACCCCAACCCTTGATTGGGTTAATTTACTATTGTATGATCATAGACACTTGCATTGGAAGTTGTGTCTTGATTACACAAACATCAAAATGGCGCCACTGCAGGAGAGTGGTGTTACGTGAAAACTTTTGGTTAAGACGAACTTTGCTTTTGGTAATCGTAGTTTACTAACTTAATTTTTAGTTTAGTTTGGTTGGTTTGTTTGTATCCAAACAGAGGAATTGACCATGGCGAGCAGTACTCGGGAGCTAGTGGAGTGTCCTCCATTAGAGATAGTGATGTTCCGGGATCGTATCATCACCTCCAAGCAATTGGAAGGTGAACGGATCCACAAGTCATGGGCAAGGTTTAATGAATTGATCACTCAATGCTCAACTCATGACATTCCCGACATAACCCTCTTTGACTGTTTCTACAAAATTCTTGGTCCTAGAAACAAGAGGTTGTCGACCAACTCATTCAGGAAGGCATTGCAAAATTACCATATGCGATCGCAGCCCAACTGTTTAATCAAATGGCTGAAACGCACCAAGAAGTAGAAAAGGACTTCATGTTGGCCGCCCTAATGACTCAGATTGATGAGTTGGCCAAAAAGATGGTGAAGATCGAAGTCTAGTACAAGAGGAAGGATAAATACATTTTTTTTCATGAGCAAAGAAGTCCCAAGGACAATGAGGGTAAACTCCTTGAGGGAATGCTCGCAATCATTCTCCACAAGGTGACTGAGCAAGATAGAAGACTGGAAGAAATGAACGAAGACATTGAAGTGATGAAGCGATTGATTTGGTCTCATTCCAGAGCTGTCCAGCTGCTCAAGAACCTAATGGGTCATGCATTGCCCAATCTACACTCGTAACAAAACAGGGGGTTTCTTACTGATACTATGGCTAACCCCAAAAATGGATTTTAATGGTTGACATGCGTCGTGCAACGATGTTAACTAAGGCGCTCTTTGGGAGCCAACCAAAAACCTCCTTAAATGATTTAACTTGTTTTAGAAATAATGGTGTGTTGATTGTGTAGGTTTAAATGTGGGAAGTGTTCAGAAAATGCAGATTGGCGAGAAAAAGGTCCAGTCGGCATATCGCCAAAGAGGTCGGCATGCACGACTTGACTAGTTGTTTGGCTCAACTCAAATATAATTCAGAGCCTGTAAAACTCGGTTAGCCTAGTGACCACTTGGTGTGTCGCCGAGTTGATCGGTGAGTGCGACTAATGTTGTCGAATGGTCGCAAACTGGACGGTTTATAATGGCCAAAAGACATAGTATTTGAAATCCTTCACTTTCCCTCGCTTTTAAACTTCACAAACTCATACCAAGGTATTATTTTCATATTCTTACTTTCCATTAAGAATTTTAGTTGTTGATTGGTGCTCGAGACTAGGATTCCTTTGCCGCCTAGCTTATCAATCCCGTTTTAATCGGCATTTATTGGTTTTTGAAAATTGTGTACTCATTTGCAATGATTGTATCATATTGTTGTGTGTTGGGCCTCTTTGATAGAATAAGAATGTGTGAATGCCTATTTCAATTTGCTAGTCTTGCCCTTGTTGTTTTGATCATCCAATGCCCATAATTTTTGTGCTTTTAAATGAATGAATTTGAAATGAGTTGTGCTTGCGTGTCGTTTAGTTTAATTGGGTGAAGTTTGAGTAACCCATGCTTGCGCTATATGTCAAAAATTGCTCAATGATAGAGCGGGTGACAACACTCTTAAGAGCAAATATCATCAAATGACTAATTTTGGCAAAATCAAGAAAAGTCTGAGTATCCCGGGATGATGGGTAGTACGGGTCTTGTTTGAATATCATTAGTGTATGCTTTGATTTTGTTATCGGGGGTTGTGGGGTGACCGAGAGGGTGAGTCCTAGTCCCATATCCTAACATTCAGCTCGAGAGAGTGAGTGGGGTAAGACATAGGTTGGTCTTCATGCGGCAAGTGGGTGTCTGAGAGGAACCCATTTGAAACGGGGTAAGTTGCTCGAGAGTGAACTTGTTTCCACATAAATTTTAGCCTAGTCACTATTACTTTATAAATTTTCTATCGAAAGCATGTACCCAATAATTTAGATTAACCCGTATTCCGGTCACATCACAAGAATCCCCCTCTTATTGTTAGATTTTCTTGTTAATCTTGCAAATTTTTGCTTACTTTTGTTAAAACCCCCAATTTGATATTTGACACTTTCGTGTCACCCCCTTAATTTACTATGTTTTTACTCGTTAACTTCTTTAGCTACGACTAGTTGGAACAAAATTTTATTTTTCTATAAATTCTCAAAACCACTCCCTTGGGACAATCCCAACCCTTGGTTGGGATATTATACTATTGCACGATCGTACACACACAAACTGTAAGACATGTCGTTGATTACACAAACATCAAAATGGCGTCGCTGCCGGGGAATGGTGTTATTTGAGAATTCTTAGATTAGTAGAATTTTTGTTTTTCTTAGTCGTAGTCTACTTACTCAATCTTTAGTTTTGTTTTGTTATCTTGATTATATCCAAATAGGAGAAGCAAGCATGGCAAGCTATACTCGGAAGCCAATGGTGTTTCCTCCATTAGAAGTAATGGTGTCCCAGAATCGTATCCTCACCTTCAAGCAATTGGAAGGTGAACGGATCCACAAGTCATGGGCAAGGTTTAATGAACTGATCAATCAATGTCCAAATCATGACATTCCCAACATAGCTTTCCTTGACTGTTTCTACAGAAGTCTTGGTCCTGGTAACAAAAGATTGGTCGACCAACTCATTCCAGCATGCATTGCAAAACAGCCAGATGTGATAGCAGATCAACTGCTTAATCAAATGGCTGAAACGAACCAAGAAGTAGAAAAAGACTTCATGCTGGCCACCCTAATGACTCAGATGGATGAGTTGGCTAAAATGATGGTGATGATCGAAGTCCAGTGTAAGAGGAAGGATAACTACATCCCCCCTCATCAACGAAGAAGTCTCAAGGACAATGAGGTTAAAAGACTTGAGGGAATGCTCTCAATCATTCTCCAGAAGATGACTGAGCAAGATAGAGAGCTGAAAGAAATAAAGGAAGACATTAAAGGAATGAAGCGGATGATTTGGTCTCATTCCAGAGTTGTCCAGCTGCTCGAGAACCTCATGGGTTATGCGTCGCCCGATCTCCATCCGCAACAAAATGGGGGGTTTCCTGGTGATACCAAGGCTAACCCCAAATATGGAGTTTGAATGCTGACTTACGTCGTGCCACGATGTTAACTAAGGCACTGTTTGGTAGGCAACCCAAAACCCTTAAAAGCTTGTAATTTGTTATTATTGAAATAAAGGTATCTTGATTTTGTAGGATTGGGCGTGAAAGGTTTGTTTAAAGTACAAGAAGAATTACACAAGCCCAATTGGTGAATCGCCGAACAGATCGGTGACCCTGCAAAGAATGCCATTTGAATCCTCACCTTGACCGAAGGTCCTGTAAATCTCGGTGGGATAGATAGACACTCGGCGAATCGCCGAGTTGCGGATCGAAAGCTACTAATGTCGCCGAATGGGTGAGATCTGAATGGTTTTTAAAAGCCATGAGTATTTTAGCTGATTTAATAGTGCTTGTATATGTACTAATCTGCTGCCTAGCATCACAATCTTGACTTGATCTGTCAAAAAGGTTAGTCCTCAAAACTCTGCATCTAATTGTGATATTTATACTCTCATTTCAAGCAATTTTATCCCATGTTGTGTACTGTGCCTTTATGAAAAAGTTAGACTATTCAAATGCATCTTTTGATTTGCTAATCCAACCTCTTTGCTTTGAATGTTGGAAACCCATTCTGATGATTTAGCATGAATGAAATTTTATGAGGTGCTCCTGCATACTGTTTAAGTTGAGCAAAGAGAAAAACTGTAAGCTTGATTGATCTAGTTCATGTTTTGATTTTGTTTTCGGGGGCTGCGGGTTGAAATCGAGAAAATAGATGGGTAATAGGCATGATGGGCAGATTGGCGAGCTAGGTCGAGCTCGGGGGGGGGGGGGGGGGGGGGGC
>JAJOOE010007584.1:0-22356 GCA_036250405.1 Solanum raphanifolium | reverse complement strand
GTAAAAAATTGAAATTAGAAATATCTTTTAAAAACAATTTTTAATATTTTTTTGGGAGGGGGTGGGGATAGGAGTGAAGGTGGGGTAAAAAAATTGAATCTAAAAACAAGCTTTAAAGTTATTATTTTTTGGGGAGGGGGAGGGGGTGGTTGGGGGGCTGGTTTGAGGGTAGGGACAAAATAAATTGATTTTTTCAACAAAAAAGTAATTGTAATTTGAAGTTGGAAGAGAGGTTTGGAAAATGTTTTCCTTAAGTTTTGAAGGAAAGTCATTTTCCTTAAATTTGAGAAAAATGAGTTGATTTGGAAAACATTTAACCCAACCAAACATGAGAAAATTGGAAAACATTTTTTGGAAAATATTTTCCTTCATACCAAACACACCCATAGTTGTGTAGTTGGTTGGATTTGGAAACAGTCCAATCCCATTGCCCATTATTGAAGACATCTTTGAGCATGATGCATTGCATGTCATTAATAATTTGTCGGTGGTGTTTCAATAATTTTATTAGGTAATCATCTTATTAAATAGTTAATACATATTAGTTGTCCACCTAACTAAATTAAGAAAGTATTAATTAATTTTTTCATATATTACTATTGCAATTAATTCTTTCTGTAAATGTCACATTTGTTTGTAAAATCTCCAAAAATATTTTTTAAAAGGGTGACTTAGTAATTATTTATTTATTTATAATTTTTTAATATGCGTGTAACAAAAAATTGATCAACTAATATAGAAACCAAGGAAATAAAATTATGGTAAAACTTGATTTTCAGCAATTGTTTAGAATAATAAACTCACATGTCACATGTATGAATAGTAGTACCATCACAACGTTGACCTGAGTAAGGTTGATGATCATCCACTTTGAGGGAAATAAAGAAACTATATAAAGGATGTTGAGAGAAATGTCATAAACAAAGAAAGACATTATTTTCTAATTGAATAATTGAAAAAAAGAAAAGTAAGTGAAACAAATGGAAAATGAAAAAGTATTTAACATTATAATTTTTAGGGAAAAGACGCAAGTATCCTCTAAATTATGATCGAAATTTTAGAATATTCTATCTTTACGGGGTCGTATTTCCCTTTCCCTACCCCAATTTTGTGGGGTCGTATGAATTCATTTGGTTTAGTTAGTTGGGTTCGGATCAAAAGAGAAAATCGGGTCATTTTAATTGAAATTGAGTAATTTCAGTTGATTTGAGGTTTTCCATTCAATTGAGGGATACAAGTGACAAGTATAGTAACGGCGATGATAAGAATAACTTCATTTTAACGGTAAGGACATAGTCAACTAATAAACCAAAATTGAGGAGTATTTTTGACCATTTTCCCGATAACAAAGGATCATGTTAGAATATGGAGTTCGTAAATAGGGAATTGAATGGTCCGACTTTGATAGAGTAATCTCTGTTTTTGAGGAATTTAAGCCTTTACAAATCAAATAAGCACTTTCACAAATTCATCAGCATTACAAGATTGAATATCCATGACAGGCAAATTACACAACTATAATGATGTTTGGATCATCCAGTCAATATTACCATGAAAATAATACAGAGAATGAAGCCATCCACAAATTAAATCAGAACAACTAAAAATAGTATGCAAACTTTAACTGAATTGCAACCTCAGCTTCCAACTTAAAAAAGTTCACTTACAAAAATAAACAATACAGAAATGGAAATAGAATAGCTTTTGAATACATTTATTTACTTCTTATAACAACTTGGAGACTGTCACATCCTGTGTTTTCTTCAATCTCTCCTTTGATATTCCTAGCTGAAACCACAAATGAATGGATGCAGTTAGACAGTTCAATAAGTCGCAGTGTTGGAATATCCGCAAAGCTAGGAGGGATCTCCTTGAATTCGAAATGATCAACTTCTATAAATAGCACCTCAAGCACGGGAAACGATTCCTCTGAAGCTTTCCATTCATCCATCTGCTCTGCATACCGAGTAATGTCAAGTATTTGACTGCAGGGAACTCAACATTTGTGACGTCCCAGCAATAGCTCTGTGATCTCCACCAAGGAAATCCCCCAAATAATGAGAGACTCTCAAGCTTCCACAATCTTGCAATGTTTAAAACCATTTCTTCCGTCAAGAATCAGCAGCCAAGGTCCAAATGCCTAAGATTTGAAGGGAAAACAAAATACCTCTCCCATCCAACTGAATCAAAGAATTGAAGTAAAGAGAAATCCAGAGAAACAGAATGAAGGCGAGTATGAACTTCTGGTATGGGAAACAAAGGAAACCCAGGCACAACTTTAACGTGGAGGCCGAGTTCTTCAAGATTCGGAAATCTCCACCAGAACCTTGCATTCATATTATCCAACTGTATATCGCAAGTGCGAAAACTCTTCATGTTCTCTAGCATCGTTGTTGAACATTCTTCAAAATTTCCTTCTTCATTGTCTTCCCATACCACCGAAAAACTGTCTATATTCACATGCCTTAGCTTCATCATTACTGACAAACTATCATCCCTTAGGTGTAACGTCTCACGTGACTTGAGCTGCAGAGTTTGGAGATTGTGTAGGTGTGATATCCACTTCAATTTAAAATGTTTGACAGAAAGTGCAAGGTATCTCAACTGAGTTAGCGATTGCAATGCAGTATCCCATGAAGTTGGCAATTCCACATCCATCAAATGCAATGCCCGAATATATCTTAAATTAACAATTAAATCTAAAGGATTTGAATATTGGTTATGCCATGTATTGAGTTTTGGATGAGCTATGAACTCCAAAGAATTTTTTTCCATGAAATCGAGCATTGGAATTGTAACGTCATGCAATTTGAAATAACTATGAAGAAGCTTGAAATTTGGAACTAGTCATTTTTTTGAAAAATTCAGAATCTGGAAATTTGGTTAAGTATGGGAAAAAAGTGAGTTTTTGGTAAACTTTGAACAGTCATAACTCCTAGATCAGGATGATTTAGGTGTAGTTCCAGTTATGTTTGGAAATCCCTTGGAATGATCTTTCCAACGCTGCCGAGCTTGCTCGATTCCGAGTTCGTATGAGTGAGTTATGCCCTTTGGAAGTTGGGCTGTTGGCAGGGCAGTTAGCCCGAATTTGTAAGGGCATTTTGGTCTTTTCCCTAGCCATTTATTTTGGTCATATTAAGGTGTTATACTGATTTTAAATCAGTTTTTCCATTTTTAAAAGAGTGAGAGTTAGGGCTTTTGAGAGAAGAGAGAAAGAAGAGGAGAAAAAAGAAGAAGGAGGAAGGAGTCCGTCAAGATCGTTGTGGATATCGTCGGGGGTGATCCCTATTAAGGTATGTGAGATCATAGTGTTGGGTTGGTTCTTTCCCCCACACGCCAAACTCGTTTTAATTCTGAGAAAAGATTGATTGTGTTGTTGAAGTTTGTGGTTGTGGTTGTTGAAGTTGTGGTTTTGTTGTTGAAGTTCCTTGTTGATTTGGGACATGTTTCCAGTTGTGTTTGTGAGTTGAAATCTATTGTTTGTTGAGGGGTTTATGATTCTAAGTGTTTGGAGCTGGAACCATTGAAGTTAAGGAGGTTTAGAGTTGGAAAAAATGAAGGAGAAAAGTCGCGTTCTCTGGGGAAAGGGGTGGCGTGTTGTGCCTGCCAGCGCGCCCCAAAAGGGGTTCTGAACTTTTCCCCTTGGGGCGGCGTGCCTAGCAGAGCGCCCAGTAGGCCCCTCTGAAGTTTGAGGGCTGGCGCTCCGCGCCTCTCAGAGCGCCAAGGACGCCAAGTTTTCCCTTTCATTCCCCACTTTTTCATACATGTTCCTTGGTAATGTACCTATGTTTTATAGTTGTTTTCAACACTCTAAGATACATCTAAACATCACGAATTTATCCATAAACATGAGATCATTACCCTCGAATCCGTACTCCAACTCGAGGAAAGTTAGGATCAAAGTTAAGTGAAGTTAGAAGTCAAGTTTAGGAGTTAAGAAGCAAGTCTTTAAAGTTTTTCAAGAGTCTTTATTAAACGTTTTAACTTCGTTTTAAGGCTCAAGTTTCAAGTTAAGCCAAGAGTATAGAGTTGAGTTCATTTCTCAAAAGTTATTAGGGAACTATGTATTCCCAAAGAAGTTTCTAAATGTTTTCACATTTGAGTAAGAAAGGAACTATGATTCCAAAAGAGCCTTTAGGCTAGTTTTCAAGAAAAAGGAACATCGATTCCAAGTAAGCCTTTTGGCTAGATTTTGAGCAATGATCTCAAACTAAAGAAAGATGTGTTTAAAATACTTATGAGCTAAAGTATTTTGGGAGTAGTATTGAGAACCGAATTGGGGACGCGAGTTCATATTTACTCAACTCTCCGTAAGAACCATGTAGCCAAACATGGGAATTAACGGGTCATTCTTTTTAGATGATCACGTAAGATTAAGCTAGTGGATCCACTAAGTTAAGTAAGGTCCTATATCACGGCAAGGTATATGATGGTCCTTGGGCAACGTGAGGTAAAACGTTGTATCATCACTAAGGTTCATAGTGGTGGTTGTCGGTTAAAGAATCTCCCACTAAAGTTATATTACTTTTATATAAGTAAAGTTGAGTTTGTTATTGCTTTAATCATTAACGAACTAAGTTGTTTAAATTGTTTTAAAAACTATATATATATTGCATGTGTCTTATTGCTTTATATTGAGTTCGGTTATTCATGAGTCGAGCAGAGCCAAGGTAAGAGTTCCTTTGTATTCTTTCCAAGCTTAAGTTGTTGTTTAGCTTTCCAGCTCGCATACTCGTACATTCAATGTACTGATGCCAGTTGGCCTGCATCTTATGACGATGCAGACATAGGTACCCCGTATCAGCATCCAGCACACGCCATTGATCCAGCTGAGCACTCCAGAGTCAGTGGTGAGCCTCCTTGCCTTCCGGAGGACTCTGTGATTTTGTGTTCCTAGTTTTGTTTTATTAGGATGTTGCGGGGTCTGTCCCAACATCCATCTCAGTGTTATAGAGGCTTCATAGACAGTCAATAAGTTGGTATTGAGTCTCTCATCTATGTATATATGTAAATATTCTATTTTGAGACACGAGTTGCCTTTTTGGCAAGATTTTTATCAGTTAGGTTGCTTTTATGACTTTTCATTGCATTGAGTTTTCTGTTGAGTTTTTCGCTGAGTTAAGAAATCCAGGCCAAGGGTTCGCTTGGGGGCCAGCAATGGTCTTCGAGTGCCGGCCACGTCCAGGGTGTAGGCTCGGGGCGTGACAGGAATCTTATACAACTGGTAGTCGGAATGATCTAATTTTTTAACAAGATCATCATGAATATAAATGTATAACTGTGATTCCGTGGAATGCAAATGTTGATACGGATTGAATGGCACTGCAACCTGCATATACTTGTCTTCTGTGAGTTTTCTCAAGCAGAACTCATGCACTACATCATGAAGTGAGCAGTATTCTACATCACGATTAATTCTCATTCCGGAGACCATTACTAGGCTTCTGTTAAGCAAATCACTCAAGCAAACTCGACATGTTTCCTCTATGTTCTCTGTTCCGGTATTCAATACAAACTCTTCAGCCATCCACAACTTCAGCAGATCATCCACTGTAATCTTATGGTCCTCTAGAAACAATCTCATGTAAAGAAGGCAAGTCTTTAAATGGTCTTCTAATTGGTCATAACTTGATTGTATTACCTTCATACTCTGCTCTCCTAAAGCGAAAGAACTTAAGTCATTTGCAACCTCGAGCCACAAGGATGCCTCTGTTATGGAATGGAAGAAAGTAGAAAGAGAAATTAAAGAGAATGAATGATAACTCTTTGTATTGATTCTTGCATTAATTCAAATAGAAGAGTACATCCCTATTTATAAATAATTAAGGAGAATTCTTCCTAAAGAAGAATCCTTCTAGATACTAAACTAAAGGAGAACTCTTCTAGATACTAAACTAAAATAAAACTAAATATTTACAATTAATGTAAACCCTAGACTTGAAAGGAAATTAAATACTATAAAATATTTTTAGATTAAAAAGAAAAAAGTAAAAAGATTCTACCAAATTTCAATATTCCCCCTCAAACTCAAGTTGGTGTATCTAACTTGAGTTTGAACACTTAGTTATTCTTGAGAATATCTTCTCCTTTTCATGTTTTTTTTCAAGCTTCTTTTGTCGTCTCAGATACAATGATTTTAGAGAAGATTGAATCTGCAACTGAATTTTTGAAATACAATTTTGGCTTTGTATATTTTGGTTTTCCCTTTTGAGTGAAGTTTGATTTCAGAAGCGGAATAATAAGATTTTTTAGAGAGTGGTTGTATGAGTTTATCTTCCATTGCAGTTTCCCACAAATCATAAGCCTCAAGATAAGACGTCATCCTAACTGCCAAGATTTGATAATTTTCACCATTGAAGGTTTGTGGGGCATTGAAAGAAAGAGTATTGTTTGTCATGGTTTGAAAATAAGGTTTAAAATAATATGGATTAAAATGGGTTAAAATTGGCCCTGCGTTAAAAATAAAAGCACGGGTTAAAATTGGCCCTATGTTAAAAATAAAAGCACGGGTTAAAATTGAGTTGAAAATAGGTATAAAAATAAAGTGGTTGAAAGTTCTTCTTCAATGAACTCACAGATCCATTAAGATCAATGGAAGGCTCTAATACCACTGTTATGGAATGAAAGAAAGTAGAAAGAGAAATTAAAGAGAGAATGAATGATAACTCTTAGTATTGATTCTTGTATTAATTCAAATAGAAGAGTACATCCCTATTTATAAATAATTAAGGAGAATTCTTCCTAAAATCATTCTAGTTACTAAACTAAAGGAGAATCCTTCTAGATACTAAACTAAAATAAAACTAAATATTTTACAACTAATGTAAACCCTAGACTTGAAAGGAAATTAAATACTATAAAATACTTTTAGACTAAAAAGAAAAAAGTAAAAAGATTCTACCAAATTTCATCAGCCTCCCTTTCCATTTTTGCAATAATTCCAGCAATCAGGACAACCACAAGAGGCAATCCCTTACAGTGTAGGGCAATTTGAAACCAGCATGCTTGGTGATTCACATACTACTCAAGTGCTTAGAACGGGATATGTCGAATTGTGTTTTACTTCTGGAAGGGTATTAATTTTGAAAGATGTACTTTATACTCCTTTCTTGAGAAAAAATTTGATGTCCAGTTTTCTTCTTAATAAAGCAGGCTTTAAATAGATTATTGAATCTGATCAATATGTAATAGTGATAAAAGGGTATTTTTTTGGGTAAGGGGTATGCTTGTGATGAGATGTTTAAACTGAATGTTGAAATGAATAAAGTTTCTACTTCTGTTTATATGCTTTCTTCTACCAATTTTTGGCATGCTCGTTTGTGTCATATTAATGATCGTTATGTTGAAATCATGAGTAGTTTAGGATTAATCCCAATGATTAAAAAGGAATTTTGAAAAATGTGAGGCTTGTAGTAAAACCAAAATCACTAAATGGCCTCATTTCCAAGTAGAAAGAAAAACTGATTTGTTAGAATTAGTTCATACTGATATTTGTGAACTTCGTGGAATTTTAACTCAAGAAGGTAATAGGTATTTTGTCACTTTCATTGATGATTTTTCTAAGTTTACATATGTTTACTTGATGAAAAATAAAAGTGATGCTTTTGAAAATTTTAAAATTTATCTCCATGAAGTTGAAAATCAGTTTGGAAGAAAAATAAAAAGAATTAGAAGTGATAGAGGCCGTGAATATGAGTCAAATGAGTTTAATTATTTTGTTAGATCATTGGGAATAATTCATGAAACTACTCCTCCTTATTCTCCTTCATCTAATGGTGTAGCAGAAAGGAAAACTAGAACTTAGGTTGAATTGACTAATGTCATGCTTATTAAGTCACATGCACCTTTAAATTTCTGGGGTGAAGCTATTTTAATTGCTTGTTATGTGTTGAATCGTGTGCCTCATAAAAAGTCTAAACTGACACCTTTTGAATTGTGGAAAGGACACAAGCCAAGTTTGGGATATCTAAGAGTGTGGGGTTCTGTAGCCTTTGTGATGCTAATGGATCCCAAGATTACAAAGTTGGGTAAGAAAGTTACTACTTGTGCTTTTCTTGGTTATGCTTCAAATAGTACAGCCTATAGATTTTTTAATCTTGAAGATAATATTGTGATAGAATCAGGTAATGCTATTTTTCATGAAAATAAGTTTCCTTTTGATTCTAAAATAGTGGGGGTCAAAAGATTGAATAAGATATTTTGTCACTACCTAGTTCATCTACTTCTACTTTAAAAAATAAAAATTGATGATTTTGAGTTAAGAAGAAGTAAAGAACTAGAGTAGAAAAAGATTTTGGTCCTGATTTGTATGTGTTTAATGTTGGAAATGACCCTCTCACTTTGAAAGAAGCATTATCTTCACATGATTCTATATTTTGAAAAGAGGTTGTAAATGATGAAATGGAATCACTGATTTCTAATAAAACTTGGAAGTTAGTTGATTTACCACCGGGTTGTAAAGCTATTGGTTGCAAATGGGTCTTACGAAAAAAGTTGAAATTAACCGGATGGATCTATTGATAAATATAAGGCTAGACTAGTTGCAAAAGGATTTAAGCAACTAGAAGGCCTACAATTTTTTTATACTTTTTCACCGGTAACAAGAATTACATTCATAAGACTTTTAATTGCTATGGCTGCAATTTTTGATTTTCAAATTCATCAAATGGATGTAAAAAATGCTTTTTTAAATGGAGACCTAAATGAGGAAATTTATATGGAACAACCCGAGTCTTTTGTTGAAGCAGGCCAAGAAAGCAAAGTGTGTAAACTTACTAAATCGCTATATGGCTTGAAACAGGCACCAAAACAATGACATGGAAAATTTGATTCCTGCATGATTGAATATGGTTTTAAAACAAATGAGTGTGATAAGTGCATATATCATAAGTCTTGGAATAATTCACATGTGATTATTTGCCTATATGTTGATGATTTATTGATCTTTGGCTCTAACATGAATGTTATTGATGAAGCTAAAAATATTCTTAGAAGCCATTTTGATATGAAAGATCTTGGTGAGGCAAATTTTATTCTTGGAATAAAAATAACAAGAACATGTGATGGAATTTTCCTTGACCAGTCACATTATGTTGAGAAAATTTTGAAAAAGTATAACTTTCTTGATTGCAAGCATGTTGCTATTCCTTTTGATTCAAGTGTTGACTTATTTCTTGTTGAAAGTGAAAATGATGTAATAAATCAAAAGGACTATGCTAGCATAATCTGAAGTTTGAGTTATGTGATTGGTTGCACTAGGCCTGATATTGCATATGCAGTAGGAGTACTTGGCAGGTTTACAAGCAAATCAGGTAATGAACATTGGCATGCTATAACAAGAGTTATGATATATTTAATTGGAACAAAAAATTGTGATTTGTTCTATTAAAAATATCCTGCTGTACTTGAAGGCTTTTGTGATGCAGATTGGAACACTTTATTAGGTGATTCCTGTTCTACCACTAGTAATGTTTTTACTTTGGGTGGTGGTGCTATTTGTTGGAGATAAAAAAAACAAACTATAATTGCTAACTCCACCATGGAGGCTGAACTAATTACTTTAGCTTCAGCTAGTGAGAAAGCGAATTGGTTAAGAGATTTATTGTTTCAAATACCTTATTTTGCAAAACCAATTCCTCCTATTTTAATTCATTGTGATAGCATTGCTGCGATTGGTAGAGTTCAAAACCGTTATTATAAAGGTAAATCCAAACCTATAAGGAGGAAACAAAGTAATGTAAGATCGTATTTGACAAATGGTACCATTAATGTTGATTATGTTAAATCTTGTGATAATCTTACAGATCCTCTTACTAAGGCCTTAACAAGAGAAAAGGTATGGAGCACATCGAGGGGGATGAGATTGAAGCCTATAAATCCTTGAGTCATATATGAGGAAACCCAACCTGGGGACTAGAGATCCTATAACCAGGTTCAAAGGGAAAAACTAATCATATGATGACTTATTATGAAAAATGAATTGTCTTTCTTTTGATGTGAGTGCACTGTTTCCTGTAGTGATTTGTGAAGGTTGAGTTGATAAAACTCTTAATGAATATATGTAGCCCGTATGGGTGGAGTGTTAAATTTACAGGACCACTTTTGACAAATTTCACCAATGTGATGTGTGGAAGTAAGTCGCTTCCTCTGAGAATTTGGCTTATTCTCAAAAGCACTCATGAAACCGGGATAACACAAGGCCGTAACGTGCTGACTTTTAAAGCTCATGTCAACACCTTGATTATTATGTGTGGGCAGTAATATTTTATTTCCCTTAAGCAGTCATAGTTCAAGTCTGAGACCACTACGACTCTGGAGTAAAAGTTATTGTTTCACTAAGTGGAGGTTCAACGCAAAACACACCTTCATTATGCATCGTAGTCTTCCTTCAACTGATATACTCTCTTATCTAATATTAAAATGAGTGGGGGATTGTTGGTCTTTTGAACATTTTAATATTAATTAAATTGTTACATAATGTCCTAGGCTTATTATGCCTTTGTGAATATGTTGCAGAAAGGAATAAGGACTGCCCGTTAGTGGTCTTTTAATTGGTGAGTTACTCCATTTTGGAGTTAACTGCCGCATTACTCCATTTGTTGGAGTTAGTGTTATTTCAATTCCTTTCTTGCAACAGTCTTAGCCGTTGGTGCATTTGACCATTATTTCTCCATTATTTTATTCTTTACTCCTCCATTATTCTTGTAACCTATGTAACTCCTAAGACCATTATCTTCACTATTTACTACACTACTTATCTTTCTATTCATTGCTAGGAAGACTTCTTCTAGTATAAATAGTGGTGATCTTCATTTGGTTTGAGACACACAACACACAAGAAAAATATAGAGTGAAAGAGTTAGTCAAAAAAAGAGAGTTCTTACTAGTTAAAGGGAGGTGTTCTTTTTGTGGAGCTTTGAACTCAACTCTTGTCCAGAGTTGTTGAGCTATATATTGTGAACAGGTTGTTGTATCCTGGAGGGGACAAGTCAAGAAGGACTACTATTAGACCGGTTAAAAATATTTGTTACAGTGGGCTTGAATCTCCGTAAAGAGAGCGAGATATCCGTGCCTCAACCCGAAGAGATTTGTTTCTTCATTTTATTTTTAATTGTAATCTTGTATTTTTTGTTATCTTGTAAGTTTTTCACTAACAGCTTGTGACACAGCACACCATGCTTTAACATCAAAGTGATCAACAATATAGGGATTGTTGTACACCTTTCTTGCCAAAGTTGTTTTACCGAGTCCGGGCATCCCATAGATGGTGATAACATCCCGCTCCTTTGTTCCTCGTATCAATTTCTTCATTATAATTTCTGCATGTTTCTCAAAGCCCACAACTCCATCATCATAAATTGATGTAATACTGTGTTTGTTTGAAGGCTCTCCGGAAGAAAGAGTTGCTTTTCCACAGACTCAACAACCTCCATGGCTTGAGTTAATTGCTTTGTCACCTTTCATAAAAGAAATGAAAACAACATTATTTCATAATTTAGAGAAGAAAAAAAAAAAACTAAACCAAAACATTATCAAAGTAATGTAACATATAACGTTTTATGTGTCACAAATATATCCACTACAATACACTTTTACCTCGGATATTTTCTTTCAGTTACTGGAGATATTAATTCTAGGTTCCCCTGAGTCAAAATTCATTACTCAAAATAACTCAATAATCTTTTATCACCAAAAATGGCCATTCGACTCATTTTAGTTTCCGGTGAAATGCATTTGACGTTACAAGAATCCAGCATGAGCTTCTACAAACAAACACATTCTTGGGTTTGTAATGAAGCTTGAAAAGAGGAAAAGTAAAGGGATCTGTTGAGGGTTTATCAAGTTTTGTTTAAAGTCCCTTTCCCTTGGATGTTTATATATTTTATTTTTGGTTTTTCTTCAACACTCTTACCCGGACTTAAATTTATTGGGTTTAACCTTAATATTCTTTGTATTGAGAAAGAAAAATGGAATAGTCCACCATTGAAGAGCTTCGAAGCTCAAATTTTAAAATTCAATCTACCCCAAAATCAAGATGTGAATCATTTCAAGTAAATAATATATCAAAAGATTTAAAAAGATCGAGAGGATCTCATATCTAAAATTTGGAACTGTTTAAGTTTAGTTTTGAATTGGTCGAGATTGAAAAAAACTCAGATCATTGAAGAACGTTAACATGAAATGAGGTAATGGATAAATATTGTATAAACAGTGTTTACAGATGTATATATATATAGTATACATCATATATATTCAAAGAGATATTAGGATTCATCCTTGTCAACAAGAGAATGGAATACGTAATATCACCCACACCAAGGCAATACACTATACAACTTTATAGTAAATGCACAAGTACCCCCAACCTATGCCCAAAATCCCTGAGACACACCTAACCTTTACTAAGGTCCTATTACCCCCCCGAACTTATTTTATATATAATTTTCTACCCCTTTTCGGCCTATGTGGCACTATCTTGTGGGCCCTACGTGTGTTGACAATTTTTTCAAAGATAGTGCCACGTAGGCCGAAAAGGGGTAGAAAATTAATAAAAAAATAAGTTCGGGGGGTAATAGGACCTTAGTAAAGGTTAGGTGTGTCTCAGGGATTTGGGGCATAGGCTGGGGAGTACTTGTGCATTTTCCCTACTATTTATATAATATCAATACATTATATATACATACGGTTATTTTGTTGAAAAAAAATCTGTTTTCGCTTTGACTTTATTAGTACAGTTCTTCCCATCTTAGGATAGATGTGTGTTTATGATTTGTAATTTCTAATTTTGTTTAACAACTCTAAACTTTAATTTCTTAATGGAATAATATGCCTAGTAAATAAGCAGAGAAGAAAAGAAGTTTAAAATAACGAAGAAAAATCTGATTAAAGAATATTAAGTACCAAATAATGATGTCAAGAAAATAGAGTAAAATATATGGGGAAAAAAAAGAAATCTGACCTAGCTTGGGTTATTGAGAGTGGGAACAGGACACCAAGATTTTGCTTAATTTGATGCTTTTGAGTTTAGAGAAGTGGAAACTGAGAAAGAATATAAAGGACGGAGATGGAGGATTTTATTGGAGAATAATAACAAGGAAATTGCAAAGAGCTGAAGTAAATGTTAGTCACTGTTAGTTCACTGTTAATTAGTCCAGCTGTCACTGTTAGTTAGTTAAGTCTTCTGTTAGTCAGTTATGGATTCTGTTAGAAGATATTTTCATTTATGTAAGTCGGTTAGTAGTCAAATGTATACAAGGCATGATACAGATGAATTGTAGAGTAGTTTTCTGATGTGCTCTTCATTGTATTCATTTCACTGTATAGTTTCTCTGAGAAGCTTTAATGGAGATTCAAGCTTTTCCTTAATTCTTCTTGGTTCATATACATTCAATGATCAGTTTTAACATGGTATCAGAGCGACGTAGACGATCTTGAGACGCAGCAAGTGTTTACAGATCCAATTTCTAGTTTTTTTATTGAACGAAATGGTGAAGAAGATCGACCATGACCATCGTCTGTATCTTACCTCTTCCGATGTACCAGGAGCTGTGCAAATTGGAATTCAGCTCATCGGAATGGAGAATTACACCCTTTGGAGTCGTGCAATACAACTCAATCTCCTCACAAAAAATAAATTGGGGTTCATTGATGGTAGCATTAAGCAAGACGACTTCATTGACGATGTGGAGAAGAAACAATGGGATAGGTGTAATGCAATGGTGATCTCCTGGATAATGACGAATGTGAGCAAGGAGCTGGTTAGTGGCATCCTTTTGCGATCTAGTGCAGCACTAGTATGGTCTGATTTACAGGAACGATTTGACAAGGTCAATATGTCTAGAATTTTTTATCTGCATAAGGCTATAGTTTCTCATACTCAAGGTATTTCCCTTGTTTCTGTGTACTACTCTCGCTTAAAGGATCTATGGGATGAATTTGTCAATTGTTCCTCCTCCATCCTGTGAATGTGCTAAATCTAAGGATTATATTGATAGTATGATTAGACAGAAATTGCTACAATTCCTTATGGGATTGAATGACAGCTATAGCCAAGCACGCAGTCAAATTCTCATGATGAATCCTCCACCAAGTGTTAATCAATGTTATGTTATGATTGTGCAAGATGAGAGTCAGAAAGCCTTGGGTGGAGAAATTCATAGAGGAAGTGAAGATAATGATCACACTGCATTGCTAATAAATAGACATGGTGGCTCAGGATTTGGAGGTTCAGGATCTAGAGACAAAGGAGGTAGATGATATGGAAATCCTCAGAAGCAGCAAAGAGGAGGTGGTTCTTATTGCGATTATTGTGATATGAAAGGGCACAATAGGGAAGATTGCAACAAGCTAAAACATTGCACTCACTGCAACAAGCAAGGTCACACTAAGGATCTCTTCACTAGGAGAGTGAAGGATATTGGTAAGGAGAAGGATGGGTTGTACTTGTTGAAGGCACAGAAACAACAACAAATGGCAGGAAGAAAGTCTTTAACAACAACAAAAGGATGTGAAAATGGTGGTGTTTGGCACAAGAGATTGGGGCATGTGCCTATGAATGTAATTAGGAAAATAAGTATGCCCAGGCACAATAATACAAATTTGACACTAGGCAACTGTGATGTATGTCCATTAGTAAGACAAAAAAGACTTCATTTTAAAGCTAGCAACAATAGAAGTGTTAGATGTTTTGATTTGATTCATCTAGATGTATGGGGACCATATAAGGCTGCAACACATAATAACATGAAGTTTTTTCTTACACTTGTTGATGATCATTCCAGATGAACTTGGGTTTTTCTATTGCATCTCAAATCTAATGTTTCCACTATATTGAAGTAGTTTCTTATGATGGTTAAAACACAGTTTGGTGTGTAGGTTAAGTGCTTCAGATCAGATAATGGAGGAGAATTCTTTAACTCTCAGTGTAATGAGTTGTTTAAGAATCATGGCATAGTTCATCAAAGTTCTTGTCCACACACACCTCAACAAAATGGTGTGGTGGAAAGAAAGCATAGACACATCCTAGAAACTGCTAGAGCAATTAGATTTCAAGGTCATTTGCCAATCAGATTTTGGGATGAGTGTATACTAGCTGCTGTACATATCATAAATAGGGTACCATTGTCAATATTACATAATGTTTCTGCTTTTGAAATAATGTTTGGAAAGCCACCTGATATATCCTATATGAGAGTTATAGGATGTTTATGTCATGCTACTATAACACACAAAACTGATAAATTTGGTCCAAGAGCAACCAGGTCAGTGTTGGTGGGATATGGAGATACACAGAAGGGGTACAAGCTATATGATCTAGAGCACCACATTTTCTTCATTAGCAGAGATGCCATATTTGTTGAGAACATCTTTCCTTTTAACTCAACAAGTGTGTTGAAGGTTACTGAAAATAGGAAGATGAATGTTGATCCTATAGTACCCAATACAAAGGCTGATACTTGGTTCACAAAAGATGTTCAAACTCCTCAACCAGCAGTAGTAGAAGATGGTGCAGCAGTTGTGCCAGATATTGCCATAGAACACACAATACCTGCAGCTGAAAAAAATGTAATGATTCAGTCTACTAAGAAGGAACAGATAAGATCAATAAGGTCAAGTAAAGCTCATTTATGGCAGAAAGATTTTGTGATATCAGGAAGAACTAAGCAAACCAATTGTCTCTATTCTATCTCTGACAGTGTTAACTATGACCATTTGTCAAGACCATATCAGTATTGTATTGCCAGCTCCTCAGTTGAAGTAGAACCAAGCACTTATCAACAGGCTATGCTAGATGATAGATGGGTTCAAGCTATGAAGGATGAGATCAAAGCTTTGGAGGACAACAAGACATGGAAATTGGTTTCACTGCCCTATGGGAAGAAGCCTATTGGATGCAAATGGGTATGTAAGATAAAATACAAGGCTGATGGACAAATTAAGAGGTTTAAGGCTAGGTTGGTAGCTAAGGGCTACAACCAAAAGGAAGGTTTGGACTATCAAGAAACATTTTCCCCAGTTGTCAAAATGGTCACAGTAAGGACAGTGCTATCCATTGCAGCAGTAAAAAGTTGGGATATTCAACAAATGGATGTTTATAATGCATTCTTGCAAAGAGATTTAGCTGAAGAAGTATATATGAAATTGCCTCAAGGTTTCCACCAGGATAATGGAGAAGGAATTCAAGTGTGTAAATTGATTAAGTCACTATATGGACTGAAGCAAGCCTCTAGACAATGGAATGTTAAGTTGACTAATGCCTTGTTAGCAGTAGGGTTTCAACAAAGTCATCTTGATTATTCTCTTATGACTAAGAAGACTCATGCTGGGATAGTTGTGATACTCATGTATGTGGATGATCTTCTTGTGACAGGAAGTAGTCCACAACTAATAGAAGAGGCAAAACAAGTCCTGAAGGATAACTTCAAGATTAAAGATTTGGGGAGCTTGAGATTTTTCCTTGGGATTGAATTTGCCAGAAACTCAGAAGGAATTCTGATGCACCAAAGAAAGTATGTTTTAGAATTAATTTCAGATTTGGGATTGGGAGGCTCTAAGCCTGTGGAGACACCAATTGAGCAGAACCTGAAGCTTACTACTACTGAATTTGATGACTTAGTTGGAAGTGATTCTGATCCTTTGTTATTAGAAGTCAGTGAATATCAAAGGTTGATTGGAAGATTATTATATCTCACTCTCACAAGACCAGATCTATCATATACAGTTCAAAACTTGAGTCAATTCATGCAGGCTCCAAAGACTTCCCACAAGAATGATGTCATCAGAATAGTGGAGTATGTCAAGAAATCACCAGGCAATGGGGTGCTGTTATCGTCAACATCCACAGGATCATTGCAGGGTTATTGTGATGCAGATTGGGGGTCTTGTGTTAACACCAGGAAGTCCATCACTGGTTACCTAGTGCAGTATAGGAATTCACCAATCTTTTGGAAGTCCAAGAAACAGTCCACTATTTCTAAGAGTTTAGCTGAGGCAGAGTATAGGAGTCTTGCCTCAACTGTTGCAGAAATCACCTGGATCATTGGCTTATTTGAGACACTTGACATGCCCTTGAGCCTACCTGTTCCTATTCACTGTGATAGCAAAGCAGCAATTCAAATTGTTGCTAATCCAGTGTTCCATGAAAGAACAAAACACATTGACATTGATTATCATTTTATTAGGGAAAAGGCTTTGAAGGGATTTGTGATCATACACTACTTATGTTCTTCTAAACAGCCTGCTGACATTTTTACTAAAGGGTTGGGTAAATATCAGCATTCACATCTCATGTCCAAGCTGGGAATGAAGAACATCTTCATATCACCCAGCTTGAAGGGGGCTATTGGAGAATACAACAAGGAAATTGCAAAGAGCTGAATGTAAATGTTAGTCACTGTTAGTTCACTGTTAATTAGTCCAGCTGTCAATGTTAGTTAGTTAAGTCTTCTGTTAGTCAGTTATGGATTCTGTTAGAAGATATTTTCATTTATGTAAGTCAGTTAGTAGTCAGATGTATATAAGGCATGATACAGATGAATTGTAAAGTAGTTTTTTGGTGTGCTCTTCATTGTATTCATTTCACTGTATAGTTTCTCTGAGAAGCTTTAATGGAGATTCAAGCTTTTCCTTAGTTCTTCTAGGTTCATATACATCCAATGATCAGTTTTAACAGATTTCAATGTTGAATAATGATATAAAAGTAAAATTAAAAGTTTAGGTCTAACCAAAATTTAAAACTCCCAATCAACAGCTGTATGTACGTTGTACCCCACATTTTTTTCGATCGGAAAAGATAATTTTGTCTATGCTCCCAATCAATACTACTCATATTTTTGGCCCGTAGGTCAACAATGATATGTTATTTTATTTTATTTTTTATAATTTTGATTTTAGTTAAAAGTTTTATGTCAATAAATATAACTGGAAAAAAATCAATTGAATAGGTCGGATGACCTTGTAGGTAAAATAGTCATAGTTAAATGATGTTGAGGTTATTGAAATAAAAATTGAATGACTTTTTGTGAGAAAATTCTTAGTTGAGTAAACTTTGAAATTATAAAAATGTTTAGTTGAGTGATTTTGAAGTTATAAAAGAAACTTGAGTGACTATTTTGAGGAGTTGTTGTATTCGGAGGCAAGGATGAGCACATGTTTTCAGAGGCGGACCCACCCCTAGAGGAAGAGGTGCACGTGCACCCGTTAACTTCAGAAAAAATCATGTGTAATGTATATCTATCCTGAAAAACTAGCAGAAATTAGGATATAATTAATCGTGCACTCATGAGGAGCGTAGGAGTGTCATTGTGTTGCTGGAACAAGTGAGAGGAACCACATGTGAGACCTGAGTTTGAATCCAACTAGAGCGCGAGTTTATATTTGAGCCTTATTGGTGGTGCACCCGAATTCTTCAAATCTTGGATCACCTCTCTTATTTTCATCTGTATGATTGAGAATGGTTAGAGCCGAAGTGATCAGTTGGATATACTATTTAACGTCTGGAATCAATCTATTTAATGTTATATAAAGAATGGTTCAATTTACTTGTGCTTTTGTTTTGTTTAGGTTTTACGATATCAGAGGTGGCTTGTTGTGGGACTGGTCCGTTTCGAGGGATTCTTAGTTATGGAGGGAAGATGCAGGTTAAAGAGTACGAGTTATACAAAAATGTGAAAGATTACTTTGTTTTCAACTCTGTTCATCCCACTGAGCTGGCCTACCAACAATGCGCCGAATTACTGTGGAATGGAACTCCAGATGGAGTAGCACTTCACAACCTAAAATCCTTTTTCGAACATTCAAACTCCAAATGTTGTAGCACCTCACAATTCCTACTATACGAACAATAAACAATGTGAAACATGTGATGATAAAGAGCTTGATCTCTAGTAATTTTTCTGTTCTTATTGTATTCAGTTTATGAAGAGATGATCTTTAGATTTGATGAGATGACTTCATATCTGAGTCGTCATGCTTGAACAAAGTCGATAAATAGATGGAATCATGCAATGTAAATATATTTCAGTTGTATAAATATTGTTTGATTTGGGAAGAAAGTCATTGAGATTAACAAAACATCCCATCTTTGTAGTCTGGAGTTGCACCATCGTTAGAACTTGAAAAGATGGACCTGATCATATAGCACTCTGCTAAAACCAAAGTTCCAAAAAGTTGAAGAAGAACATCAAGAACAATCCTTTTCTGCCTTCCTTTACATTTGAAGAAGAGAGAAAACATGTTTGTTTATCGTTTTATCCTTTATAACCTGATTACTGTGTTTTCGCACAAGGAATACAATTTCAGAGTGTTCGAAGAATGAAAAAAGTCTCATATTAGTAGTTAATGAGATAACAATAGGGGAACGCTCAAAACCTAATTTAAGATGAGCTTCAATTTGTAACTATTGTTTCTTCCAGCAGAAAAGGTGATTTTTGCACCAGTTAGACCAGACAGATTCAAAATGTTTCTGAAAACATGTCCACTTCATAAAAGAAATGATTGTCATTAGTAACCTATTGGAGAATTATGTCATTCGCCTATTAAGTATTTCTATCAGAGGCATATATCATATTGAAAATTATTTCCAAATATAAAATAAAAATTGTAAGTTTTTACAAAAAAATTGTTTTAAAAAAAACTAAAATGTAAGTTTCAAAATATTGCTTTATTGTTAAAAATTGTTAGTTAAAAAAAAAACATAAATAACCGTAAGTTTCTAAATATTGTTATATTGTTGGATATGGTAAGTTACTAAATATTAGTTTTCCGAAGTTAATACCAATTGGGTTTTCTGTTATCTAATTGTACTTTTATAAAATTAGCTCAAAAAACTATAGTATTTGATAATTAGCTAATGATTTATTTAAACTGATAATTATATTAACTACACACCTGACGGATTACAGCGGTAAGTTTCTAAATATTTATTTTCCTAATTTGTTACCAATGGATTTCCGATCAAGCCAAGAATTGACTAACTATAAATATACTTGATTCGTACAATTGTTCCCATTCCCTTCAACCTTATTACCTTTTGTTGTATAAAATATACCTCTCAGCCCCCATATATACTCTGTTCCATCTTTGAAAAATATATATCATATACAAGAAAGAGTGATGGAGTTTGAAGAAGAAGGGTATCGATTTCATCCAAGAGATTCAGAGTTATTCACATACCTTCTTAGGTTTATCGCTCAAAAAGATTTGTGTGACAATGGTTTTATTACGGATTGTGATGTTTACAAACAAGAACCATGGGTAACTTATGGCTTTGGGCGCCATTGTGGGGGAGAAGACGATGGGGATACTAATATTTTTCGATACTTTATTTCCCCGAGGCATAAGAAGAATAAAAGTGATAAGAGATTTTGCAGAGTTGTAGGTAATAATCTTGGGACTTGGAAACAGCAAGATAAGGGGAAATGGGTTAGGAGTAAACAGAGCAAGCCTTTGAATATGGGACGCAAGAAGAGTCTCAATTATGATACTAAGATGTGTTGTCCCGATGATGGAAAGTGGCTCATGAAGGAATATGTTTTTTGCGAAGCTATTCTTAAAAAGTTCAAAAACTCTAATTTTAGAGATTATTGTATTTGTGCTATAAAAATGAAAAATTCTGCTAATCCTTCTCGAAGTAGTAATGTGAGTACAGCTGTTGTGGATTTTTCTGATGAACAGAAGTTGGATACAGAGGTGTTTTCAGGGGTAAATTCTGTTGAGCAGCGGATGGATCAGGAATATAAGGCGATCACTCCTATCAATATTGTTGAACCAGTGTTGCAAATTCAAGAGTCTTCATCAGATGATGAGAAGATCAATGCTCTTCAAGAACCAGTGTTGCAAATTCAAGAGTCTTCATCAGATGAAGAGAAGATCGGTGCTCTTCAAGAACCAGTGTTGCAAATTCAAGAGTCTTCATCAGATGAAGAGAAAATCAATGCTCTATTAGAATCTAATGATCCTGAACTAACGCAAATGTGGAATGAGGACTATGGGATGATCAATCATCCTATCAATGTCGTTGAAAATCCAGCGATGGAAGTTGATGATGTTGAGCTGCAAATTCAAGAAGCTGCTGGTGAAGGAAATGGTGTTTTGGAATTTGAGAACACAATACCAGAAAATAATCTGCCTAAGGAACCAGCACACCTGCAGCAAGGTTTTATTGTTGGTGTAAATGAGGACTGTAATGCATATTCGGAACTTCAAACCAATAATACAAGCTTTGTTGGACTACTAACTGGTTGTGGGGACTCTTCAATCAGGAACAATTGGGAGCTAAATATTTTTTCTCCGATTCAAGAACCTATGATTCCTGACTTTGCGAATGTCAAGTCAAATATAACTATGCCTGAAATATATGGTACTTTGGCTGAATATATGGATGCTGATGTATTGATGAATCCGGACAATAAGCTGATCAATGCTTTTGATTTTTCTAAACAAGCAATAGTAGAATCTAATCAACATCAGGAGCAGATCACTCAAGAGGCTGCTGGTGAAGCGAATAGTCTGTTGGGGCAAACTGCGCCTTTATTTCAAATTCAAGAATTTGTGATGCCAGAAAATAACGTGCCTGAAATGTTCGATATGGGTTACACATTGTTGGAGAAGAGTCAGACACAACATCAACTAAAACCACAAGAAGAATCTATGACACTTTGTGAAACAGAAAAATCCAACTTTGTTGATGACCTTACAGAAGCCTTGTTAGATGATGTGCCTCTGAATGATAGATTGGATGCATATAGGGAGAGTAAGAGTACATTATTGCTGGACCAACAATCTTGGCAGTCTAACGCGCATTTACAAGATATGCTTCTCTGAAGAATTGGTACTACTTGGACAGTTTTAGCTAATTTTGTGGACAATACTAACTAGCTAGGATCAGTTTTTGAAACAATATCAGGAGTTTTGTGTTCTGCTTCTTAGTCCTTTTGGTCGATGTTTCTTATAGTTTATGTAAATTCTACTAGATTCTTAAGGCCCGTGATACGGGCCCAATATAATCAATTATTAATCATTATTTGACAAATATTAAAAGGTATTTCTATAGCATTCTGATCAACATTAATTAATATTGATCCTGGTAAAAAATTTAGTATTAAAAAATATCAAAAAATAACCATCAAAGAATATAGTGCATTGAATGGTGTTTCTCCTTCCTTAATTAAATATCTTAATTTTGAGTTTTGGATATAAAAAAATTCTTAATAGAGAGCTCTATATCCGAATGGGCAACTCCAATATAAATATCGAATATTGAATAAAAATATTAAATTAAATTAACCCAATAATATTTTAAAGTATAATTGATATTAGCGATGGGTAGATTCATTTTTTAAGTTGTAAAACTCTGAA
>JAJOOE010007583.1:0-39420 GCA_036250405.1 Solanum raphanifolium | reverse complement strand
TGTTCTCTTTGACTTACTACATAATATTCTTCTTTTTGTCGTTTAAACCAGTTTCTTATTGTTGGTATTTCGAATATTTTTGTTATGCTTAGGTCTAGTTCTTTTCCTTTTATTTGTTCAAATATATTATTATCAAATATTATTTTTTGACAATTGGAACTGAAGCTAGTGGCCTTTCATGCATTGGTGGGACATAAGTTGGAGGAAGTACTTCAACTTTACTAGAGATGATGTTTGCCATTTTCTTCTTAATGCTGTGAATGAATCTAACCAAAATAAAAAGAATTGAAATTGAGTAATTAGACATAAAAAGGAAATTTATATAGAATAATGAGTGTACCTAGGAAACAAACTTCAAGTTGTTACTTGTATGTACTCCCAATACCTTTTTATTTGTTTTCCTACATGAGAGGACGGACTATTTATAGGGAAAATAATTGCACATAACATTCTCTAAGTATTTGAAAAGTTTCCTTAACATACCCAATGTTTCATAAATGATATGGAGTGATTGGCAATCCAATTATTAGAAAATCAAATACTAGTCTATGGACCAGGAGATATATCGTTGGTATCTATCCCAACCTAACTATGTTGGTGTTTCGCCATAGGAATGATGAAAATTTGGTGAATTTTAGGGATAGCAATGGAGCATAATGAATACGAGACAAGGTAGGGCTAGCTCTTAACAAGGTAGGGAAAGGCATGTTGTAATGATCCTAAAGGTCATTTTTGGAATTTTCTAGAATTTCAGCATTTTCCCCCTCCTAATAGTTACCCCGAGTCATATTTGATCAATATATGAGGTTATATTTAAAACCAAATTGAAAAGTTGAGATTTTTGGAAGTCTTAGAGTTTTTGAACCTTTTAAGTTGAAACGGCTAATTTTAGTCAACAATCAGAGTTTCGAGTCTCGAAATAGCATTCAGTCAGCTCCGAAATGTGACTTTGGGGTTAGTAGGACTATTGGCTCAGGTCCTGGGTATTTAGATGAGTTTTGGAAGAGTTTGTATTTTGAATGTTGAAAATATAAGATAGTTGACCAAAGTGCACATCTGGTAATAGCAAGCTCGCAATGGAATTCCAACAATTCCGTTAGCACTCGAATGTGATTTTTGATGTGGATGCACCGTGGGTTTAGGTCCCAAGGATTTTTGTTAAATTTATAGTCATTAGATGAGATGCTAGAAAAGTTAAAGCTAAAGTTTGACTTTAGTCAACGGTTGAGGTTAGAAAGATCATTGTCCAGTTTTGATAATTTCGCTATGTCTAAATTGTGATATTTGGTCTAGTTGAAGGTTTGGCTCAGTTCTTGATACTTTTGGATGAGTTTCATGTCATTTTAAAAAAAACTGGAGATTTTTATGTTAAGATTGAATATGGTTAACATCGGGTTAAGATGACCTTGTTTGGATGTTGTGATGATTCCATTGAGTCTGAAATATCATTTCCAAGTTAGTAGCATAATTGATTTGTATTCGAGAGGTTCTGGATGAGTTTTGGGTGAGTTTTAAAGCATTTTGAGTGCTTTGGTGTTGTTTCAACTATTTATGTCAAATAAAAGATTTGTTATTAGTTTAAAGATCGAAAAAATATTCCAAAACTTCTAAAAGTTGGAGCATGAATTATAGGACTGAACTACAAAGTTCTGTGTATTTTTGCCAAGGAAAGATTGGACTTTTATTGCGAAATATAAGATAACTGTTTACCGAGAAGAAATGATATTTTACTGCGCAAACCAGCACGAAATTGAGTTTCTATCATTATTTATGACATTTAGAGAAAATAATTGGGTCATTTTGCTATTGTATGAGGAAGTTACAACTTTTCTAGTGAAACAATTTAAGTAGCTGTTTTTTTGTGTAAATATTGTGGTTTAGGTATTTAAAATTTCAAACTATATTTCATTTGGTATTTTGAGCATATTGGGAGTTCTAGAGCTCTGAATAGAGTGATTCTTGAAGGATTCCTCTCGATTTAATATTTGAGTTAGTATCCGATCCTCATTTTGGCATTTTCTCATGATTTCTTCATCTGGCTTTATTTTCTTGTCGGTGAATTTCTTTGTAAAATTGGAGTTTTATTGATTTAGACTATGTTTTTGCTGAAAATGTATATTTAGTATCATTATGTTATCGGTAAACAGATTTTCGCATAAATTAGTTTATTTATCAATTATTTTCAACATATTAACCGCATATAATCTTGAGAATTTGGGGTTTTCCCGAAAAAGTTAATGTTCAATAAAGATAGGATTTCAAGGTTTGAATTTAACTCCATTTTTTATGAAACTTCATATTTGAACTTCCCTAAGCATGGGTAAGATATTTTTCAAGAAATATTTTAGATTTGATTCAGGGTCTCGAACCCAATTGTTGGGTTTTTCTCATAATCTTTGATCTTGTGTTTTGGACTTTTGGGAATGATTTCAAACTCATTTTTTTATGCAATTTCACGTGTGAATTCCTAAATCTTTGGGTATCAGGTTTTTACATAAAAATCTATATTTACCCTTAGCCCTCGAGATTGACTTTTTGGATTGTTTCAAACCCAATTTTCCAAATTAGCATTATGGGTGTCGTTGTTTATGTTTTATTAGTTGGTGTGGATTCTGTGACTCGACATGAAGGGAAGGCTAAAGTCCTGAGTTAATTTCACACTCTTCTAAGGAAGGTGGACCCCTTTGTCACTTCGTTAATTGTATTGAACCTTGTATATTTTGCTATGTGATTGAGAGTAATGGAAATTGATGAAGAGTTTCGTAATTCTTGTTCATTGTTAAATGTTGATTGAATTCTAGTTATGATATAGTGCGGTGAAAGTAAATTTGTTGATATATATGATAATTTATAGTGTGCCATGAATGGTTTGAAAGGTTATAATATCGTCTCACTTTTGATGATGCATTATGATTGTGTGAGTGTGGATTGGGTATTTATATGGAATTTATCATCTTCTCATTATTCAAGTGTACATGCTTATTTGCATTGTCTCTGAAACACTATAATGAGATTTGGATTGATATTTACCTTGTCCATCAATATTACAGTTGTGTTCCAAGACTTCCTTCCAGTATTTATGATCCTTTGAATTATAATGCTTGGGATTGCTGGTATAGAGTGTTTCTGCTGCATTTATATAGTTTTCTTTTTCTTCCACTGGCAAATTGAAAAATTCTTCGTACACTTCCATTGCCTCGTCCATTAGATCTTCCGGTACTCCATGATTAGTTACCTGTTTCATCATTATATCGTATTTCAGTCCGAGTTCATCTTGTTTAACATAAATTTCGTTTAACTTGGCTTTAGCTGACCTCCAGCTTTGAATGCACAAGTGGGCACTCAAACTTACAAAAAATTGAACAAGTATACACGTGTTTCCTACATGGCGGTTGGCGTCCTATGTGTCAATTTGCATCCTAGCTACACATGGTGGTGTCCTACGTGTAATCTATCACATATATAGAACGCATATGTCTACTTGTCAATTTTATACAAGTACAAGTGTCTACGTGTGCTCACTCAAAGTTGGAGGGCATAGATGTCTGAGGTCAAGTTAAATGACACATTTATGTATTATGCCAAACTATTACTATTAGTATTTGCATGTAATATTCTTGAACCTGAAAAAAGCCATATTCTTCCAAAGCTTTCACAAGTTGTCGAGCGACAACAGTTCGATCTTCACCCAAATCAATGACAGGAATTTCCTTGACAATTGGAACTGAAGCTAGTGGCCTTTCATGCATTGGTGGGACATAAGTTGGAGGAAGTACTTCTACTTTACTAGAGATAATGTTTGCCATATTCTTCTTAATTCTGTGAATGCATCTAACCAAAATAAAAAGAATTGAAATTGAGTAATTAGACATAAAAAAGAAATTTATATAGAATAATTTGTGTACCTAGGAAACAAACTTCAAGTTGTTACTTGTATGTACTCCCAATACCTTTTTATTTGTTTTCCTACATGAGAGGAAGGACTATTTATAGGGAAAAGAATTGCACATAACTTCCTCTAAGTATTTGAAAAGTTGCCTTAACATACCCAATGTTTCATAAATGATATGGAGTGATTGGCAACAATCCAATTATTCGAAAATCAAATACTAGTCTATGGACCAGGAGATATATCGTTGGTATCTATCCCAACCTAACTATGTTGGTGTTTCGCCATAGGAATGATGAAAATTTGGTGAATTTCAGGGATAGCAATGGAGCTTAACGAATACGAGACAAGGTAGGGCTAGCTCTTAACAGGGTATGGAAAGGCATGTTCTAATGATCCTAAAGGTCATTTTTGGAATTTTCTAGAATTTCGGCATTTTCCCCCTCCTAATAGTTACCCCGAGTCATATTTGATCAATATATGAGGTTATATTTAAAACCAAATTGAAAAGTAGAGATTTTTGGAAGTCTTAGAGTTTTTGAACCTTTTAAGTTGAAACGGCTAATTTTGGATTCTGTGACTCGACATGAAGGGAAGGCTAAAGTCCTAAGTTGATTTCACACTCTTCTAAGGAAGGTGGACCCCTTTGTCACTTCGTTAATTGTATTGAACCTTGTATGTTTTGTTATGTGATTGAGAGTAATGGAAATTGATGAAGAGTTTCATAATTCTTGTTCGTTGTTAAATGTTGATTGAATTCTAGTCATGATATTGTGGGGTAAAAATAAATTTTTTGATATATATGATAATTTATAGTGTGCCATGAATGGTTTGAAAGGTTATATTATCTCACTTTTGATGATGTGTTATGATTGTGTGAGTGTCGATTGGGTATTTATATGGAATTTATCATCTTCTCGTTATTCAAGTGTACATACTTATTTGCATTGTCTCTGAAACACTATAATGAGATTTGGATTGATATTTATGCTGAAGGAAAATGGTTCAAACAACAATTGATACTTATTGCGAAGGGAAATGGTTTCAACGAAAGTGTTATGCTGAAGGGAAATGGTTCTAGGGAATGAGATATGCCAAAGGAACATGGTTTTGGTGAATGCATGAACCTTGTGAGTCCCCCATGATTCCTGTCCTGCTATTTAACGAGTGTGTATCTTTAAGACATACATGCATCACTATATAGGACATTACACTACATTGCATTAAACGCCATCCTTCTTCCTTGATATTCATGAGTGGATTGTTATCATGATCTTGTGGTTACTTGAATATGAAAGACCGTCATGATATTATGTAAGTGTTAAGGTGCGAGTTGTGATGTCTTAAATGTGCTATATTATTCTATGCAATGTGAATTGTTAGATTGAGTTGGTTTGATTTCTATTCATGTTGTAGTATATGGAGGTTTGGATGTTGTGTTGGAGTACTTGTGTTCAGTATTACTTTACATAGGGTTAGTTAGGGATGTTTGTTGAGTACCTTTGTTGTTTGGTATTCACTCCCTTGCTTTCTACAGTTGTGTAGGTTACGACGATTGTCTTGATTGTTCACTCTCGTCTTCGTCTAAGGCTTGCTTTTGAAGTTTGTGAGGTAGTTGCTTGTCTTCTCGGCAGACATCACTTACTCTCGTATTATGTCCTTGTTCTATTTGAGAGAGGACAACATTTGTACTTGAATTTATTTTAAATTTATTATAATACGTAGAAGCTTGTACGCATAACATCAAATTATGGGGATATTGAGTTATAATATGATTCTTCATGTTTATGTTTTGATTAGATCTAAAATTTCATTCTTACTTCCACACTTACCTTATTGAGGTTTTTTTAGGCTGACCTATCTTGATGGGATAAGACAAGTGTCATCATACCCGATTTTTGGATCGTGAAACAAACCCTTAACCGAGCAAGGCAAGACAGGCCAGGACATAATAAGATTAATGTTGTTAAATAATTATACTATAGCGTAGGTGGTGGGTATTTAAAAAGACCGTAACGTGATGGACAATTTAGAAGCCTCAATTCCATTTGCATGATGACATGACTCAAATGATAAAAGCTACGTATAAATTAATCTTTTACAAAATGTTAGTTTCCTGACGGTTAATAAAAGAAATAGTAGAATTTTCGTTGTTAGAAATTAGAAGTAATGAGTTTTACAGAATTGTACTTTTCAGATGGTTATGTTTTCCTATTTTTCTTAAAGATAGGAAATATATTAAAGTTCAACTATTATTATTATTATTATTATTATTTTATTACTATCTAAGAAATAACAATAAGTAGCATCCTTACTGTTAACATGTCTGTTTGCCGACTTTCAGAATATTTTCAAAATTTACTCAAACTATTAAGAGTTATGTACACTCAGTCATTAACGGTTGGGAAGAGGCCCTGTCCAGTAGATGTTTTGTCCATAGCATTAAATGTTTTACACGTGTCCCATCAATATTTCAGTGGATTGATTTATTTTATTCTTTAACTCGGGTTAAAAAAAATTCTTTTTTTTTATCCGTCTCCACAAGGAAGAAAAACCTTTCTTTTTCTTTTTCCTCCATTTCATCTTAATAAAACTATCACCTTAATATTTGAAAAGAAAAAAATATCTCTTAATAGTGTTTAAGGAGGAAGACACGGTACATCGAAATAATTTCACAAAAATATTGGAAATTCTTTCATCTATTTTTACTATTTTTTTTATAAGACTTTGTCATGATTTTTTCTTTAGTGAAACTAGATAATTAAATTAGGCTGAAATTAAAAAAATTGTTAGGAGTTGTATATTGTCTTTCTGCTCATTGAGAGATCGACAAAAATATTGTGTGTTTTTCTTCAATGTTGAAGAAGGTTGAGATTTTAAATATTTATGTGTTACGTAGTTGCCCCTCTTTTTTACAAAGTGAATTTTTTTTAAAAATAATTTTATAATCCGTCTATTGGTTTTGTTTTTTTTATTTTTATGTTAAAAACTTTTATTTTGAATTAAAAATCATACTATAAATACAGAAGACGATATAAATAAAAATATTCAAAAATAAAAAGAATAGAGGGACGATGTATTACTATTTGGCATGAAAATATAAATATTCGAAAAGAGGTTAATGACCATTGTAAAAATAATTAATTCTGATTAAGGGATAATTAAATCAATTCATTGAAATATTTACAGGACACGTATAAAGCATCTTATGCTCCATTGGTTGAAATGGACAGAACCTCTACTGGATAGGAGCCGCTTTCTAATGGTTGTGCTATTGTCCCCATTTACAGAAAAATCAAATGACTTTTTATAATTCCACTTGTTTCCCATTCGTAGTAATATTACTATTTTTGGCCGTTGCCTTTTTCTAATATGAATTTAACAATATGCTATATAGCTATCTTCATAGGAAGCCTTTCATTCAATACCTCATAATTTGTTCAAAATTGATTTTACAAACTTGCACGTGAAATTAATGTTATATTATAATTTATTGCTCGTTTATTTTTAAACAATATTATTTTTTAGTATTTATTACCATTATGTTTACTTATCCACTACATCTCAAAGGGGAAAGGATATGATATACTCTTTAATTTTGCAATTTAGAATTAATATATACCTCTATTATTACACAATTAACAAAGTAATATAATTTTAATTGACTAAAAAAGATATAAAATATAATTAATGAAATAACTTAAATAGTCAATTCTATTAAATATATATAACAAAATTACTAAAAAAATTATAATAAAAAAATTCTGCATTTTAAATAATTCCATAATATTATTGGGTCCATGCTATCCTTACTAGTATGTATATATATATGAAGAAAAAACCCATAAACAAGGAAAGGCGGTGCAATTGAGTCAAACAAGGAAGGTCTCCGAAATTATCCCTTAAACTAAATTAATGTATATCCATATGTGTTACAATTGATAAATATGTTACTTCTTTGAATCTCTTAGTATTCCTTTTAATTTGATGTTTTTTTTCTTCTTTTAAATTAGTATCGTAATGTCTGGTCTGGTCTTCGCATGAAAATAATTAGGCTTAAACATTGATATATTTAGGGTGCATTTGGTATGAGAAAACTATTTTTTATAGTAAAGTAAGTGAATTTTTTTGTTTTTTTTTTGTGTTCGGTACATAAGCAAAAAATATTATTTTAAAAATATTTGTTTATAATCTAGACAAATACTATGAAAAGTGAAAGGGGAGTAGACTGGTAGGGACATGGGAATGTGAGCTAATGGAGGTGGGGTGAAGATGAGAGGTGTCATGATTCAACCCATCATGAGAGGCACCCAAACTAAGCCCCAATGGGAGACCCAATTAACTACTACCACACAGTCTGCGAAACAAACAAAAGTAAAAGGTTTCCAACAATTTAAAAACAAGACTTCATGCATAATCCAAAATCAAAGTTAGAAAACAATTGTGGAATACCCCATCCACTAAAATCTGAAAGTCATGTGCCAAAGTATCTATTCTTAGTTTAGAATGTGGGGATGCAATCCAAAAACAAAAGAGTCTAGGTCCAAAAAACGGATGGAATAGAGGAATCCATAGCATCCCAAAAGAACAGCTCACTCTTGAATTTAGGAAACACTGGAGTCACAACTGATGTCACCCGAAGTTGCCATCGGAATATGCCCTATACTCAACAAAACAAGAGTTAGTGCAGTATTAGTACACAAAATTCACAGTGTACAAATAGTATCACCGACCAACTCCTATTATGCCAAATATGAACATGTAACTTACTAAAAAAGATAACACATGCAACAACAGTGTAACAAACCAACCCGATTCACTCACGGAACCCACATACACAAATAGATAATGTAAAAGGTGTGGTACTCGAGCCAACTGTTATTATGTACTGGTGTGGTACCTGAGCCAACCTTAAATGGATATCTCATATCAGGTGTGGTGCCAATATCAACTGTTAGTATGTATTAGTCATGGTACCTGAGCCAATCAGCAATCATACATCACAATCACATCCACAATCACACTGAATAAAAATGACACTTGTACACCAAATAAAAATATTCACTGCGATTGATAACAATAAAACATGTCCACTTATATTCCTCTCATTTCCCTAGTCATATGTTCTACAGGTAATACTAATGCAGTAGTTAACAAGCACATATAACATAAACGAAAATCAAACAATGTAACTATTACCTACCACGAATCAAGTCTAGAATGCTCTATGGAACCTAATCTTTCCCCATACCTAGAATGCTCTTGATCTACAATTAATCAACATAACACATAATTAGATCTTAATGACCTAAATACATTTGGATTATGTCCTAATTCCACGCTGAAAAAATAATTAGTGGTTTAGTTTGATAGTGAAAAAAAAAATACAATCATAATTGATTGGATTTGGTTTTAACCAAAGAAAATCAAATCACATCACTAATCTTCTATACTACCTTAAAACCATGAACTCCCTAACTTAATATTAAATTACTATAATACCCTCAACTTAAAACACCCAATTTATTATATATTCTATATTTAATATTATATTTATATACACTATATTATATTAAATGCAGACACCTTTTCACATTGATGGGTAGTGACTTTTCCAAAAGGTTGTGACTTTTTTTTATAGAGTTGTGACTTTTTCGATGAGTTTTGACATTTCTGAAAAGTTGTGATTTTTTAAAAGGGTTATGACTTATCTAAAAAGACACGATAAGCACATTTTCATACTATCCTTTGTTGTCTATAAATAGAGGGGGTTTCTCACACTTTTAAACTACGAATTTTGTAAGTTTTCTATTCTTCTACTTAAAACAATGAAGATTGTGAGAGTTGTTCGATTATGCAATAACAATATTTTTTGTGGGAAAATTAGATAGATCAATAAAAATTGGTGCAAAAAGGAGAATGAAATAACTCAACTTCAAACGAGAAGAGTATCGTGATAATTAATATGCACTCATTTTCATAGCCATAAAATATACTTTTGCAACAACTCTTCCTTGACAAGAAGTTCAATGATTTTCCGTTGCACAGACTACAACTTGGTGTTCAGAATCTGAAAAGTCTCGAACTGTTGGAGAAAAAGTATTTGATCAAAAACTTGTTTGAAGAATCCAAACTATATTTAATAAGTACTCTTTTGTTTTCAATTTATTTGTTGTACTTTTATTTTTTATTCAGTTTAATATAGAATGTTCTTTTTTTTTTGGAGTGAGGACACATCTTTAAGACCACAAAGTTAAAAGACATTTTTATATATTCTATATATGATCCTTAAATTAAAAGTCTTCTTTATTTTTTAAAATTTCATATCAAATTTAAATTTGATCAATCTATATCTATCTTTTTTTTAATCTATACTACCTTAAAAGAATGAATTAATAACTTAAATGTTAAATTATTATAATACCCCCAACTTAAAACACCAAATGTAGTATATCTTCTATATTTTATATTGTATTATATTTATTTGTGTGTATTATATTATATTATATTATATTATATTATATTAAAGGCAGACAACTTTTCACATTCAAGGGTTGTGATATTTTCGAAGAGTTATAACTTTTCTGATGAGTTGTGACTTTTCTATAGGGTTGCGGCTTTTTCGAAGAGTTGTGACTTTTCTGAAGGGTTGCGACTCCGAAGAGTTGTGACTTTTCTAAAGGGTTGCGACTTTTCCGAAGAGTTATGACTTTTCCGATGAGTTTTGATATTTCTAAAGGGTTGTGACTTTTCTAAAGGGTTGTAACTTCTTTTTGATAATGTCACGACCCAGACCATCGTGATTGGCACCCGCACTATCTCTCCGGTGGGAGAACCACTACTACAACCCAAACCAAGCAACTAAACCAAAACTAAGGCATTTAAAGATACGGAAACAGGTTTAAATGACAACAAAATAGAGTCCCCATAAACTCCAAGGTTTTTAACAAACAACTAACCAAAGTAATGCGGAAGTTCAACCCCTAGAATCTGAAAGTCATTGTACCAAAACTCTACTAACTACAAGTCTAAGAACAAGGGGTACAACCCCGAAACTAAAAACACCTTAAACAAAAGTCAGAGTCTGAAAAGAGTGGACTTAACAAGAAAGATACATGGCTGCCCGAATGTAATGACCCTAAAAATGAAATAGTGAAACTAGAGCCAAACGTGTGTGCGTTTGAGTTTGATGTGAGGATTGATGGTGTTTGATGTTGTCCCGAGTCATGGTTGAGGGGTTTAGGGTCAAATTTTAAGGTACGACTCCCCATGGACCACCCTAGTGGTCCTTGAGGAGGACCTTAAGTCTAACCCCAAGACCCTAATGAACTATGAAGTTTGGCCAAAATGGGGTGACCTACGGAAGGGGTCCACCCCCCGTAGGTCCATTCACGCCCTGTGGATGGCCTCCGTAGGTCAAGGGCCCTCAAAACAGGACACAGCCACGAACCACAAAGCGACAGTACGGGGCATCAACCCATCCATGGTCCGTGGATGGGGAGCCGTCGTTTGGCACCTGCAATCTGGTTTTGGCTCAGCAAGTGCAAGGGTGAATTGGTAAATTCACCCCAAGTTCTAATAAGTGTATGGACGGTTATTTTAAGTTTATCAAGGTATTTTAAGAGTATTAAAACATTAAATACTATTTTAGACTTTATTATTTTCAAAATCCCCAAATACAACTTCCTTTCCCCTCCAAAACTCTCTCTCTATAAACCTCCATTGGAGGAGAAGACTTCCAGCACCCAAGGTCAATTTCATCAAGGTTTTCAAAGGATTTTCAAGGGGATTTCGTGGGAAGCAATAGCAAGGTATGATGGTCTTGATCCTTGTCTAATTTTCCATTCAAGGAGCCAATTCAAATGTCATTTCAAATCATGAAAATCTAGGTTTTCACTCAATCTCATGGGTTCTTTCATCAAACAATTGTAAACATTTACTAATGTTAAATTATGATTATATTGATGTTTAATTGATGGTTTTGCTCTATGAACCCACGATTCCTCTGAATTTCTAAATTGTGTCTTATCAAGTGGGTTTGTTGATCACGAATGAATGTTGATGAATTATGCCTAAATTGATTTAGCTTATGGAATTGTATCATCATCTATGCCTAATTATGGTGAATTTTTGGTGCATTGAGGTTTTGTGATCATAACCTTGAAAGGGCAAGTTTGACCTAATTTCATGTTAAAATAGAATTGTGCTTGAATTTTTGATCCACTTGAAAGGTGGAGGTGTTTACTTACTATGTACATTGTGATCATGGCCTTGAAGACATAGTGTGAGGAATTGAAGTATTATCATGATGTTGTATATATGAATGTGAAGTAAAGCATGTGTGTGATCTAAAGGAATGAAAGATGATCATGTTTATAAGCTAATTGTTTTATGATTGAATATTATCTCTCTATTAACACTTGTGAATATGGTGACAATGTGAAAGGCTATTCTCACATACACACACTTGAATGAATGAATGAATGATGTTCAATGATAATGTAATGATGTTGAGACTATTGAAAGGCTATTCTCAGCTGTACTCTAATGAATGATAATGACTTGTTGTGAAAGGACTTTCTCACAATAAGGGGATTCTTAGGTGAGCTTTCCAATGAATGAATGTTAGGTTGGGATGGATGCCCTCACGTGAGTCGAGGCAGGGTGTCTAGTAACAATCCCTATATCCCATTTTAGTGAATGTTGGGTTTGAGACGGATACTTATCCATAAGTTGAGGTGGGCTATCTAGTAACAGTCTTTTATCCCATAATGAACTAATGTATTGAATATCAAGTACTCCGCGGGGTTTAATGCCAAGCACCGAGTGGATATGAATTAGGGTGGATGCTCATCCGTGAGTTGAGGTGGAGTATCTAGTAGCAACCTCTTGAGATGGATGCTCAACCGTGAAGTGAGGCGGGATATCTAGTAGCAATCTTCCTATCCCTTAACTATGTGCCCACATAGGTCTAGCTAGTGGATCAACTTAAGCTAAAGAACAATGGTCCTACCTTAGGCAAGTAGGAATCCCTTATCCGGTGAGGGTGACACCGGGATTCCATGAATTGCTCACATGATCTATGTCGGTTAAGGCTTACCCCCACAAAGAATGTTAATGAACTATGGCTTCTTAAGAATGCACTACTTAGTGTGGGTGGTGGTATGGGATGCCATCTATGCATTTCACAAGTAGGCTTTGAGAGGGGTCACGGTGTGTTCCTTTATGATGTTAAATGAAATGAATGGGCTCTTATGACGATGTTAATGAATAATGTTGATATAATGTCAAAATGAATAAAGGTGCTCTTAATGTAATGAAGTTAATGAAGAATGTTAACTTATATGCTTAAATGTAATGATGAATGCTATACTTGGATTGTATTATGAGTTGATTCCTTGTCATGACTATTGTTTATGAATGTGCCTTGTCTATAGTGACTTCAAAGGAGTACTTAGTATGAGTAGTATAATGGAATGATACTCATACATTGCACAAGTATGAGTTAGAGTTGTCTTGGATGTGGGTCTTAATGTGATGATGTGCCTTATGCAATGTTTATGTCTCTTATATGCTTTATTGGGTAAAGGTGGAAAGGATGAATGGTAAGTTTACTTTTGGTGACCTTAAGGTGGTATCTTAGTGTGGGTAGTGGTATGGGACACTATCCATACATTGCACAAGGTATAGCTTGAGGGTTACTTCAGGTGGAGGCTCAATATAAAGGTAAAGGTTTATATGTGATTATGTTCAAATGTTCAAATGTGACTTGTATGTTGGTTGTGACTTATATTATGCCTCTTTTATCAATGTTCATGAAGTTTTACTAAAATGGCATATATGATGACTTTCAAATGAAATGTCCGTTTTAAGCATGTTTTTGCATGGCTTCCATACCTAGTACTTAATTGTGCTAACCCCATTCTTCTCCATTTTTACCAAAGTGTAGGGTTTGGAGGTAATGGTGTTCTATGCTTGAGGATAGGTTTCTAAGCTGCTTGAAGATGAAGACTTGGTAAGTCCTCATTGTTTCGAGGACAAAACCCATTGTGTTCCTTTATATCTTTTAGTTTATGTTATAGCTTTTGTATGGGCTAAATCCCAATGTTGTATTCAAAGTATTAGATGGTTTAAGACATAGTATATAAAGTCTAGAAAGTCTTCCACTTGTTTTTTTTAATGAAAGATGTCTTCGATTGTAAAGGAAAAGCTTTAAATAAGCTCTTTTTTTCTTATGTTCAAGAATGCTATGAAGCTTGTATGAGACCCCTTCAGGGTCAAGTACGCCGGTCACGTCTAGGGGGTGCTCTCGGGGCGTGGCAAACATGGTATCAGAGCACAAGATTCTGAAATGGTCTTAGGATGTCTCAAACCACATCTAATAGAGTCTGGTTCATAATGTGAAGCTCACCACATTATGAATGGGAGGCTATTGGGTGTCAAGAAAGTTTCACTTCTTCATTCTTCAAGTCATGCCATAGAGTTTAGCTCTATAATGTCTCTTTCTTGTTCCTTATCCGATGGTCTTTAGTGTTTGACCACTAGAAAGGAGTATGTTAGAAGGTGTGAGGGAGGAAGGTTGGTTGTGATGCCAACTATGGCTATGTGACTTGATAGAAGTGAGATGGGAGATTGTGATATTGACTTTAGTATGAATGGGTTACTTTAGGGTTATGTGTGATGTTGGTAGAAGGTTATGTTGAGTTTTGAGGTATGTTGAGGGAGTTAGTGAAATGTGGTGTTTTAGAAATGCCTAGATGTGTTGAGTGTTAAGGTTTAGTGACGTTTTACTCCGACCTCAGAATTGAAAGAGGTGAAGTTTGAAAGGGCTAGTATAAGCTTTCTCCTAAGTGGGGGATAATGTACCTAGATGGTAAGGTCTTTGAGTGTCCTTGATGTTCATGAGTTAGGCTTGATTGATGTTCTCACCTTAAGGGGTGTAGTAAGTTTGAGGATTTGAGACCCGGTGTGGTAGACTCATATGAGACCTTGAGTGGTGTGGTAAGGTTGATTGTGAGCAAGAGTTGCTTAATGAGGACCTTCCTAGTTTAAAAGTACGGGTATGTTGATGGTTTCTTGTAAGTTGTGGATGTCTTGATTGAGGTTCATGTGGTATGTTCATGTTGACCTTAGTTGGGTTTACTCCTAAGTGGGGGATGGTATGTTGAGTAGTAAGGTTGTTGAGAGTTCTGATATCCTTACCTCTTCCTTTATGTGCCTATTCAAGCCTAAGACGGACAGTTCCTTTTTGGCTTGTTTCATGTACATGCTTCATGAGGTTAAATGTTGAAGATGCCTAAATGTGATTTTAAGTGAAATTGCATAATCTACTTAATGATGTTGTAATGAGCATGATTTAAGTTGGAGAAGGAAGTTCCTCCAATGAAATGAGAAATGTTGAAGTTTTGGTGCAAAATGTGTTGGTAGATGTAGTTCCTTCCTTCTTGTTTTGCTTTAAGCTTATTTATGTGGAGTTGATGTTTCCTCCTAGTTTTGTGCATTGTTTATGATGATTGCATGCACAATGGGCTGCTAGTCTTGAGTCGTTTTCCCTTAATGTGTCTAAAAGTGTCATTTGAGGACGAATGTTCCCAAGTGGGGGATAATGTAACAACCCTAAAAATAAACTAGTGAAACAAGAGCCTAACATGTGTGCGTTTGAGTTTGGTGTGAGGTTTGATGGTGTTTGATGTTTTCTCGAGTCATGGTTGAGGGGTTTAGGGGTCAAACGTCAAGGTACAACTCCCCATCGACCACCCTAGGGGTCCTTGAGGAGGACCTTAAGTCTAACCCCAAGACCCCAATGAACCATGAAGTTTGGCCAAAATAGGGTAACCTACAGAAGGGGTCCACGCCCCAAAGGTCCATCCACGCCCCGTGCTTGGCCTTCGAAGGTCAAGGGCCCCCAAAATAGGCCATAGCCACGAACCACGAAGGGACAATACGGGGCATCAACCCATCCACGGTCCGTGGATGGGGAGCCGTCGTTTGGCATCTAAAATCTGGTTTTGGCTCGGCAAGTGTAAGGTGAATTGGTAAATTCACCCCAAGTTCTAATAAGTGTATGGATGGTTATTTTAAGTTTATTAAGGTATTTTAAGAGTATTAAAACATTAAAATATTATTTTAGACTTTATTATTTTAAAAAACCCCAAATACAACTTCCCTTCCCCTCCAAAACTCTCTTTCTAGAAACCTCCATTGGAGGAGAAGACTTCCAGCACCCAAGGTCAATTTCATCAAGATTTTCAAAGGATTTTCAAGGGGATTTCGTGGGAAGCAATAGCAAGGTATTGTGGTCTTGATCCTTGTGTATTTTCCATTCAAGGAGCCAATTCAAATGTCATTCCAAATCATGAAAATCTAGGTTTCCACTCAATCTCATGGGTTCTTTCATCAAACGATTTTAAAGGTTTACTAATGTCAAATGATGATTATATTAATGTTTAATTGATGATTTTACTCTATGAACCCATGATTCCTCTCAATTTCTAAATTGTGTCTTATCAAGTGGATTTGTTGATCATGAATGAATGTTGATGAATTATGCCTAAATTTATTTAGATTATGGAATTGTATCATCATCTATGCCTAATTATGGTGAATTGTTGGTGAATTGAGGTTTTGCGATCATAGCCTTGAAAGGGCAAGTTTGACCTAATTTTATGTTAAAATAAAATTGTGCTTGAATTGTTGATCCAGTTGAAAGGTGGAGGTGTTTACTTACTATGTACATTGTGATCATCGCCTTGAAGGCATAGTGTGAGGAATTGAATTATTATCATGATGTTGTATATATGAATGTGAAGTAAAGCATGTGTGTGATCTAAAGGAATGAAAGATGATCATGTTTAGAAGCTAATTGTGTTAAGATTGAATATTATCTCTCTATTAACACTTGTGAAGATGGTGACAATGTGAAAGGCTATTCTCACATACACATACACACTTGAATGAATGAATGAATGAAGTTCAATGATAATGTAATGATGTTGATTCTATTGAAAGGCTATTCTCAATTGTACTCTAATGAATGATAATGACTTGTTGTGAAAGGTCTTTCTCACAATAAGGGGATTCTTAGGTGCAAGGCTATTCTCATCTTTGAATCTATGAGCTTTCCAACGAATGAATGTTGGGTTGGGATGGTTGCCCTCATGTGAGTCGAGGCCGGGTGTCTAGTAACAATCCCTATATCCCATTTTAGCGAATGCTGGGTTTGAGATGGATACTCATCCATGAGTTGAGGCGGGGTATCTAGTAACAATCTCTTATCCCATAATGAACTAATGTAATGAATGTCAAGTACTCGGTGGGGTATAATGCCAAGCACCATGTAACCCCTCGAAAATCAGACCAAGAAAATTTAAGAAATATATGCCTGAAGCAGTGAACCACGATAGGGTTCACGGACCGTGATAGGGTCCACGCTCCCTAGACTTACCCATGATCCAGACTTGGACTTCACCAGGCCCAGACGTCAGACCACGGGACCCTTCGCAGGCCGTGGTCACGACGACGGGACGTGGTGGCGTTCGTAGTGTCAAACTAGCAGACCCCCCAGCTAGGCCCTAGAACCCCCCAGGTCTAAGTGAAGACCACAACCACTTTCACGGTCCGTGGTCCTTAACACGGACCGTGAGAGGGCCCGTGGAAGTTAGGCAGTGGCTCCCTTGGCCAACCCCTCAGACTCCCACACCAAGTGAAGACCACATACAACTTCATGGTTCGTAGTCCATCACACAGTCCATGGGAGCTTCCGTGGAGTTTAACTAGTAGACTCCCAACATGAAGCCTCCAGACCACATCCCTAGTGAGTACCACGGGGACCTTCACGGTTCGTGGTCCTCCACACGGGCCATGTTAGTGGCCGTAGTCCAGACCCCCAAGTTTTCAGAACCAAGTCCAGATCACAACCGACTTCACGGTCCGTGGTCCCTTTCACGATTCGTGAAGATGGTTGTGGTCAACTCGTCTGTAGCTTTAAGTCAGGGTTATTTCGGTCTTTTCCTATTTCTTTAGACTTCTAAACCTCATCGTTTTTACCCTAGATTTCGTGGTTTTGGATAGTTTTAGCCTAGAAACATAATTAGAACTTACCCTAGTCAATTCATTAATCAAACTTAGAGAAATTAGAGATTGAGAGAAGAAAAGAAATCAAGAACCCTAGTTTAAGAGCGCAACAAGTTTCTATCAGTTCCATCCCCGAAATCGAAAGATTTCTCCGTGGAATTCATCACCAGGTATGTGGGATTTCACTAGTGGATTCCTTTCATCTATTAGATTCCTAGAATTCAGTCAATTTCTTGATTCCCTTATTATGAACAGACCTAGGGTTTCTAAATTTACAGCAAATCATCATGAATTACTTAGGTTTATGTTCGAAATCAGATTATCATGTTGTTACTCAGATTATCGCATGAACTTCAGAACCCTAGCTATGTATTTCTTTAGTTCTTGAATTGCACATGCTAGGTCAGATATTTTAGCTATTCAGTTATTAATGCATCATTATCAGATTAATCGTTGCATTCTCAGTTTGCATGTTCAGTTTTGAGCCATCCAGTATTACAATATTTCAGTTATAATGTGTTAACCACTTAATCTATTGGGAGTAGCATAATACCAAGTTGGACTAGGGTTTAGCATACCCATATAGTCCCAGAACTACGAGCGACGTAGGTGTAAGTCCGATTTTGTGGGCATCATTTAGTGATCACGCTAGCATGCCTCTATACCTTTGGCTGAGTATATTGGGTCCTTTCGATTGGGCGTATACATCGGACTCCACATTTAGCTCATGTGGATTTATTGTCGGTTATTAGTAGCTCCCACAGTTCAGTCAAATTCTATTGCATTGACCACATTTACAGTTCAGTCAGTATTCAGTTACATAATGTTATGAATTGGTCATTGCATTCACTATTTAGTATTCTTATCTTGTGCATATTTTATACTTGCTTTATTGGTTGTTCAGTTTATGTATTATATTCAGCTTTACTCTATCATGCATGCTCAGTACCTTTCAAGTACTGACGCATAATATGCGTTGCATCTTCTCATGATGTAGGTTCAGGTTCTCAGCATCCAGATCGCGCATAGGTCGGTTACTGATCTCTAGTTTCAGCAGAATCAGTGGTGAGTCCTCATTCTTCAAGGACAATAATTATGCCTATCATTTCAGTATTTTTAGTCTTTGGTTTCAGTTTTGCTAGACTTAGCTAGGGCTTGTCCCAACACTTCTAGTCAGTTAGAGCCTATTTTCTGACATAGTTAGATCCAGCTTAGTATTTGAGTTTGATCTTTCTTTTGTATTAAACTCTCAGATTTGACATTCAGTTTTAGTATATGGGTATTCCCCATCATTTCAAATTTATTTATGATTAGCTTCCGCATCAATTTATCTTCAGTATGCTCATAATTATGCCAGCAGGATTAGCTTGGGGTCACTTATGATCCTAAGTCCCGTGTCCGCATCTCGTGGGTAGCTCGAGGTGTGAAAAACTTGGTACCAGAGCACTAGGTTTAAGAGTCCTAGAATGTCTGAAGAGCCACACTAAGTAGAGTCATTTTCATGGGTGTGAAGTGCACCACATCTAATAAGAAGGAGGCTACAAAGTGTTTTAGGAAAAATCTTCATTTTCTTGTTACTCTTATCGTGCGTAAGGTATGATCTAATTCCATTCTAACTCGACGTTCTATATTTCAGTGATCATGACTCTTCGTAGAGCTAACGCTAGGAATGTGAATGCTAGGAACGCAAACGCAGCTCCTCCAGTCCTAAATCAAGAAGTTTCAAATGTAGAATTCAGGAATGCCATCCAAATATTGGCTCAGAGTGTCGCTAATCAGAATAATCAGCGGGTTGAAGCTCCTGTGAATGCTAATGGTGGATCAGTAGTGGCAAGGGTCCGTGACTTTGTTAGGATGAATCCACCTGAGTTCTTAGGATCGCAGACTGGTGAGGATCCCCAGAATTTCTAGGATGAGATCAAGAAGATCCTTGAGGTGATGCAGGTCACTGGGAATGATCGGGTTGATTTGGTATCTTACCAACTTAAGGATGTGGCTCATAGCTGGTATACTCAGTGGAAAGAGAACAGGGGTACAAATACCGCTCCTATCACTTGGGATTGCTTCAGTGAAACCTTTCTGGACAGGTTCTTCCCAAGGGAATTGAGGGAGGCAAAAGCTCAGGAATTTATGAACTTGAGGCAAGGTAATATGACAATCCAAGGGTATGGTCTCAACTTTACCCAACTCTCCATGTATGCTCCTCATATGGTCGTTGATTCCAGGGTTCATATGAATAAGTTTCTGTATGGAGTGTCAGATTTGCCAAAGATAGAGTGTAGAACTATTATGTTGCTCGAGAACATGAATATCTCTATGCTCATGACTCATGCTCAGCAGGTTGAGGGTGATAAGCTTAGGGAACAGCCTAAGGAGAACAAGAAGGCTAGGACTGGGAACTATGAGTATTCTAAACAGAAATTGGTTGGCGGAAATCATTCGCAGAGTCGGCAGAAGTTTTCAGGCCGAGCCCCTTTATCAGCTAGTGTTCCATCCTCCAAGAACAGGTATGACCAGAAAGGTAGAGCATCAGGCTCTAAGTCGCAGGAAAGTTTTTCAAGTACAAAAATCTACCGAAACTACTCCAAGTGTGGTAAGAACCATCCGGGTGAATGCCTTGCAGGACAGGAATGATGCTTCGGGTGTGGTCAGTTTGGTCACATGTTGAGGGATTGTCCTTCTAGACAGGGTCAAGGAGGTAATACTGGCAGAGCTCAGTTTACAACATCAGTAGCACCAACAAGTCGCCCGACTCTGCAGGGTAACTCATCTGGTACAGGTGGTGGTTAGCTTCAGAATAGGTTGTATGCTTTCTAGGCTCGCCAAGATCAGCTCCTGATGTTGTCACTGGTACATTGTGACTCTTTGATCTTGATGTTTATGTTTTGTTAGATCTAGAGGCTACTCTTTCTTTTATTACTTCTTTCATAACAGTTAACTTTAATGTTAGCCAAGAAACTCTCTCAGAACCCTTCTCAGTCTCTACTCCAGTCGGTGACCCATTTATAGCTAGACGGGTATACAAAAATTGCCCTGTCACAGTCTCTCAGAAAGTCACCTTAACAGATCTTGTAGAGTTAGAAATGGTAAACTTCGATGTCATTCTAGGCATGGATTGGTTACGTTCCTGTTATGCCTCAGTTGATTGTAGAACTAGGATTGTTTGTTTTCAGTTTCCAGATGAACCAATCTTATAATGGAAGGGTAGTAGCTTAGCGCCTATGGGTCGATTCATTACTTACATTGAGGCCAGAAAAATGATTTCTAAGGGTTATCTCAATCATCTAGTTTGGGTTAAGGATTCAAGCTCCGAAACCCCAACTTTTGAGTCAGTTCAAGTGGTTAATGAGTTTCCAAAAGTGTTATTAGAAGATCTTCCCGGAGTTCCTCCCGAAAGTGAAATCGACTTTGGAATTGATCTCTTTCTAGATACCCAGCCTATTTATATTCCTCCTTACAGAATGGCTCCAGCTGACCTTAAGGAATTGAAAGAGCAGTTGAAAGATTTTCTAGATAAGGGCTTCATCAGACCTAGTATTTCGCCATGGGGTGCACCAGTAATATTCATGAAGAAGAAAGATGGTTCTCTCAAAATGTGGATTGACTATCGGCAGTTGAACAAATTCACAATCAAGAATAAGTATCTCATCCCGAAGATTGAAGACTTGTTTGACCAACTTCAGGGTGCTAGTCATATCTCAAAGATAGACCTCAGATCCGGTTATCATCAGCTCAGAGTCAGGGATAGTGACATTCTAAAGACATCCTTCCGGACTCGGTATGGTCATTACGAATTTGTAGTTATGTCTTTTGGACTAACCAATGATGCTGCAGCTTTCATGGATTTGATAAACAGAGTGTTCAAGCAGTATTTGGACTTGTTCGTTATCGTCTTTATTGATGATATCCTCATTTACTCTAGGAATGAGGAAGAACATGCGAGTCATTTGAGGGTTGTTCTGTAGACTCTCAAAGATCGTCAGTTATTCACTAAGTTTAGCAAATGTGAGTTTTGGTTGCAATCTGTTGCATTCCTTGGTAACATTGTGTCTAGCGAAGGGATCCGAGTTGATTCACAGAAAATAGAAGAAGTGAAACAATAGCCTAGACCTACCTCTCCTACAGATATCATAAGTTTCTTGGGTCTAGTGGGTTATTACAGAAGGTTTGTGGAAGGATTTTCATCTATAGCCTCACCATTGACTAGGTTGACTGAAAAGATGGTTAAGTTTCAGTGGTCAGATGATTGTGAGAAAAGCTTCGCGGAACTGAAAAATAAGTTGACTACAGCTCATGTTTTGACTCTACCAGAGGGTTCAGATGGTTATGTGATTTATTGTGATGCGTCCAGAGTCGGCCTAGGCTGTGTGTTAAAGTAGCGAGGTAAGGTTATAGCATATGCTTCTAGACAACACAAGGTGCATCAAAAGAATTATCTGACTCATGACCTCAATCTTGCAGCGGTGGTGTTTGCACTCAAGATTTGGAGACACTACTTGTATGGTGTTCATGTGGATGTGTTCACAGACAATAAAAGCCTTTAGTATGTGTTCATCCAGAAAGAGTTGAATCTTCTCCAGAGAAGATCGCTTGGGTTCCTCAAGGATTATGACATGAGTGTGCATTACCATCCTGGTAAGGCCAATGTAGTAGCAGATGCTCTTAGCAGACTATCTATGGGTAGTGTAGCACATGTTGAGAAAGAAAGAAAAGAGCTAGCAAGGGATGTTCACAGGCTTGCTCGTTTAGGAGTTCGTCTTATGAGCTTATCAGATGGTGGTGTGACAGTTCAAAATGGAGCAGAATCTTCATTAGTAGTGGAGGTTAAGGAAAAGTAAGACAGTGATCCAATCTTACTTAAACTTAAGGTAGTCCACAATCAGAGAGTGGAGGTTTTCTCCCAAGGGGGAGATGGTGTGCTTCACTACCAGGGTCGATTATGTGTTCCTAATGTGGGCGAGTTGAGACAACAGATTCTTCAAGAATCCCATAATTCTGGGTATTCTATTCATTCAGGCACCACTAAGATGTACCATGATCTGCGGGAAGTCTTTTGGTGGAATGGCATGAAGAGGGACATAGCAGATTTTGTGGCTAAGTGCCCCAATAGCTAGCAAGTGAATGTAGAACATCAGAAACCAGGGGGTATGACTCAAGAGATCGACATTCCTAATTAGAAGTGGGAAGTGATCAACATGGATTTCATCATAGGTTTACCTCGTACTCGCAGACAGCATGACTCCATTTGGGTGATAGTTGACAGAGTCACTAAGTCTTCTCGCTTTTTGGCGGTTTCGACTACAGATTCGGCAAAGGACTACGCCAAGCTTTACATTAATGAGATAGTCAGGTTGCATGGGGTTCCTTTGTCTATCATCTCAGATAGAGGTCCTCAATTTACCTCTCATTTCTGGAAATCATTTCAGAAAGGTCTTGGTACTCAGGTTAATCTTAGCACAACATTTCATCCTCAGACGGATGGTCAGGCAGAGCGTACCATTCAGAACTTAGAGGACATGTTGAGACCTTGTGTGATCAACTTCAAGGGTAGTTGGGATGATCACCTTCCTCTTACAGAGTTCGCCTACATTAATAGCTACCATTCCAGCATTCAGATGGCCCCTTATGAGGCATTGTATGGGCGTAGAAGTAAATCTCCTATTGGTTGGTTTGAAGTAGGTGAAGTAGCCTTGATAGGGCCAAATTCGGTTCTTGATGCTATGGATAAAGTGAAACTCATTAGGGATAAACTTAAGACAGCCCAGAGTCGCCAGAAGTCTTACGCAGATGTGAGAAGAAGGGAACTAGAGTTCATAGTTGATGATTGGGTTTTCTTGAAAGTGTCACCTATGAAAGGGGTGATGAGATTTGGCAAGAAAGGGAAGCTCAGTCCCAGATATGTAGGCCCTTACAAGATTCTGAAAAGGATTGGTAAAGTGACTTAAGAGTTAGACCTGCTAGCAGAATTAGCAGCAGTGCATCCAATCTTTCACATCTCACTATTGAAGAAGTGTGTGGGTGATCCAGCATCCGTAGTGCCATTAGAGAGTGTGGCTGTGAAAGATAGTCTTTCTTATGAGGATGTACCAGTTGAGATTCTTGATTGTCAGGTTATAAGGTTTAAGAAACAAAAAAAGTTTCTTCAGTCAAGGTTTTGTGGAGGAGTCAGTCCATAGAGGGAGCTACTTCGAAAGCAGAGGCAGCCATGAAGTCCAAGTATCCTCACCTCTTTCCTCTGATTCCACTCCAGCTTGAGGTAATAGTTCCTATTCAGTTTTTCAGTCATTCATGCGTAAAATCAGTTTTAGCATCTTGTTCCTTCAGTTTGTACTTGCATTTTTAGCGTATTTGCATGTTCTTGAAACTCAGTTCAGTCAAAAATCAGTCTGTAGTGTTTAGTGGTAGGGTTGCAGCTCAACCCCTCCATTCCAACAAGTTTAGTCTTCATTCGAGAACGAATGATCCCAAGGGGGAGATAATGTAACACCTCGAAAATCAGACCTAGAAAATTTCAAAAAAATATACCTGAAAGAGTGAACCACGATAGGGTTCACAGACCGTGATAAGGTCCATGGTCCATAGAACTGCCCGTGGTCCAGACTTGGACTTCACCAGTCCCAGGAGCTTCCGTGGAGTTTAACCAGTAGACTCCCGACATAAAGCCTCCAGACCTCAGCCCAAGTGAGGACCACGGGGACTTTCACGCTCAATGGTCCTCCACACGGGCCATGGTAGTGGTCGTAGTCTAGACCCCAAGTTTTTAGAACCAAGTCTAGATCACGACCGACTTCATGGTCAGTGGTCCCTTTCACGGTCCGTGAAGATGGTTGTGGTCAGCCCATCTGTAGCTTTAAGTTAGGGTTATTTCGGTCTTTTCCTATTTCGTTTGACCTCTAAACCTTATCGTTTTACCCTAGATTTCGTGGTTTTGGATAGTTTTAGCCTTGAAACATAATTAGAACTTACCCTAGTCAATTCATTAATCAAACTTAGAGAAATTAGAGCTTGAGAGAAGAAAAGAACTCAAGAACCCTAGTTCAAGAGTGCAGCAAGTTTCCATCAGTTCCAACCCCAAAATTGAAAGATTTCTCCATGGAATTCATCACCAGGTATGTGGGATTTCACTAGTGGATTCCTTTCATTCATTAGGTCCCTAGAATTTAGTAAGTTTCTTGATTCCATTATTATGAACAGACCTAGGGTTTCTAAAATTACAACAGATCATCATGAATTACTTAGGTTTATGTTCGAAATCAGATTATCATGTTGTTTCTCAGATTATCACATGAACTTCAGAACCCTAGCTATATATTTCTTTAGTTCTTGAATTTCACATGCTAGGTCAGATATTTCAGTTATTCGGTTATACATGCCTCAGTTATTAATGCATCATTATCAAATAAATTGTTGCATTCTCAGTTTGCATGTTCAATTTTGAGCTATCCAGTATTATAACATTTCAATCATAATGTGTTAACCACTTAATCTATTGGGAGTAGCATAATACCGAGTTGGACTAGGGTTCAACGTGCCCATATAGTCCCAGAACTACGAGCCACGTAGGTGTAAGTCCCTTTTTATGGGCATCATTTAGTCATCACACCAGCATGCCTCTATACCTTTGGCTGGGTATATTGGGTCCTTTCGATGGGGCGTATACATCGGACTCAACATTTAGCTCATGTGGTTTATTGTCGGTTATTAGTAGCTCCCACAGTTCAGTCAGATTCTATTGCATTGATCACATTTACAGTTCAGTTAGTATTCAGTCACAACATGTTATAAATTGGTTATTGCATTCAATATTCTTATCTTGTGCATATTTTATACTTGCTTTATTGCTTATTCATTTTATGTATTATATTCAGCTTTACTCTATCTTCCATGCTCAGTACCTTTCAAGTACTGCTGCATACTCTGTGCTACATCTTCTCGTGATGTAGGTTTAGGTTCTCAGCATCCAGATCGCGCATAGGTCGGTTCCCGATCTCCAGTTTCAGCAGAATCAATGGTGAGTCCTCATTCTTCGAGGACGATAGTTATGATTATCATTTCAGTATTTTTGGTCTTTAGTTTCAGTTTTGCTAGACTTAGCTGGGGTATATCCCAGTACTTCTAGTCAGTTATAGGCTATTTTCAGACGTAGTTAGATTCAGTTTAGTATTTTAGTTTCATGTTTCTTTTGTATTAAACTTTTAGATTTAATATTCAGTTTTAGTATATGGGTACTCCCCATCATTTTAGATTTATTTATGCTTCGCTTCCGCATCAGTTTATTTCTCAGTTTATCTTTAGTATGCTCATAATTATGCTAGCAGGGTTAGCTTGGGGTCACTTATGATCCTAGGTCCCGTGTCCACGTCTCAGGGGTAGCTCAATGAGTGACACACAAAGTGGATATGAATTGGGGTGGATGCTCATCCATGAGTTGTGGCGGGGTATCTAGTAGCAACCTCTTGAGATGGATGCTCAATCGTGAGTTGAGATGGGGTATTTAGTAGTAATTTCCCTATTCCTTAACTATGTGCCCACATAGGTCTATCTAGTGGATCCAGTTAAGCTAAAGAACAATAGTCCTACCATAGGCAAGTAGGAATCCCTTATCCGGTGAGGGTGACACCAAGATTTCATGAATTGCTCACATGGTCTATGTCGGTTAAGGCTTACCCCCACAAAGAATGTTAATGAACTATGGCTTCTTAAGAATGCACTACCTAATGTGGGTGGTGGTATGGGATGCCATCTATTCATTGCACAAGTAGGCTTTGAGAGGTGTCATGGTGTGTTCCTTTATGATGTTAAATGAAATAAATGGGATCTTATGATGATGTTAATGAATAATGTTGATATAATGTCAAAATGAATGAAGGTTCTTTTAATGTAATGAAGTTAATGAAGAATGATGACTTATATGCTTAAATGTAATGATGCATGCTATACTTGGATTGTATTATGAGTTACTTCCTTGTCATGACTATTGTATATGAGTGTGCCTTATCTATGGTGACTTCAAAGGAGTACTTAGTGTGAGTAGTAGTATGGGATGCTACTCATACATCGCACAAGTATGACTTAGAGTTGTCTTGGATGTGGGTCTTAATGTGATGATGTGACTTATGCAATGTTTATGTCTCTTATATGCTTCATTGGGTAAAGGTGGAAAGGATGAATGGTAAGTTCACTTTTGGTGACCTTAAGGTGGTATCTTTGTGTGAGTAGTGGTATGGGACGCTATCCATACATTGCACAAGGTATAGCTTGAGGATTACTTGAGGTGGAGGATTAAGGTGAAGGTAAAGGTTTCTATGTGATTATGTTCAAATGTGAAAATGTGACTTGTATGTTGGTTGTGACTTATATTATGCCTCTTTTATCAATGTTCATGAAGTTTTACTAAAATGGCATATATCATGACTTTCAAATGAAATGTCCATTTAAAGCATGTTTTTGCATGGCTTCCCTACCTAGTACTTAATTGTGCTAACCCCATTCTTCTCCTTTTTTACCAAAGTGTAGGGTTTGGAGGTAATGGTGTTCTATGCTTGAAGATAGGTTTCTAAGGTGCTTGAAGATGAAGACTTGGTGAGTCCTCATAGTTTCGAAGACAAAAGCCATTGTGTTCCTTTATGTCTTTTAGTTTATGTTATAGCTTTTGTATGGACTAAGTCCCACTGTTGTATTCGAAGTATTAGATGGTTAGAGACATAGTATATAAAGTCTAGAAATTCTTCCGCTTGTTTTTTTTAATGAAAGATGTCTTCACATTAGGACCATCATCTAGGGCAACCCTAAGTCATACTTGTGCAATGTATAAGTAGCATCCCATACTACTACTCACACTAAGTACTCCTTTGAAGTCACCATAGGCAAGGCACATTCATACTCAATAAGTCATGACAAGGAAGTAACTCATAATACAATCCAAATATAGCATGCATCATTACATTAAATACATAAGTCAACATTCCCTATTAGCTTCACTAAGAACACCTTCATTCATTAGACATTAAACCACATTCTTCATTTGCATCATCATAAGAGCATATTCATTTCATTTAACATTATAACATAAAAGAACACACCATAACCACTCTTAAAGACTACTTGTGCAATGCATGGATGGCATCCCATACTACCACCCACACTAAGTAGTGCATTCTTGAGAAGCCATAGTTCATTAATATTCTTTGTGGGGGTAAGCCTTAACCAACATAGACCATGTGAGCAATTCATGGAATCCCAGTGTCACCCTCACCAGATATGGGATTCCTACTTGCCTAAGGTAGGACCAATATTTTTAGCTTAGGTGAATACACTAGCTAGACCTATGTGGGCACATAGTTATGGGATATGGAGATTTCTACTAGATACCCCGCCTCAACTTACGGATGAGCATCCATCGCAAGAGATTCTTACTAGATACCCCGCCTCAACTCCCGGGTGAGCATCCATCTCAATTCATATCCACTTGATGCTTAACATTCATTACATTAGTCATCATTATGGGATAAGAGATTGTTACTAGATACCCCATCATAACTTCCGGATGGGCATCCATCTCAAACCCTACATTGATTCATTAGATAGTTGATAGATTCAACTATGAGAATAGCGTTTCAACTAAGAATCCCTTATTATGAGAAAGTCCTTTCATAATATGTAATTTATCACTCATTAGAGTACAATTGAGAATAGTCTTTCAATCAACCCATCATCATTAACATAATCATAGAAACTTCATTCATTAGTCATTCATGAGTGTGTGTATGTGAGTATCACCTTTCACATATAGCATCATCATTCATTGGTGTTAATTGAGAAATAACATTCAATCATAAGACAATTACATTCTAAACATGATCATAACACTTTCATTAAGATCACACATATATACTTCACATCACAATCATACATAATCCTTCATGAAATTGCCCCTTACAGCTATGAACCAACATCAACCCATAAATCTAAGATACTATAATAGATAAGGAAGTTGACATGATTCAATAACTAATCCAATATAAGCATCAACAATTCAACAAACTTGCATAATCAACCAATTCCCAATCTCAATTCACCACTTAAGAATTTGGGGGGAAAACATGGGTTCTAGGATGAAATCATCTTTAAAACCACGATTCATTTATAATTCAATTCAATAAAACCCTTGAAAATCGTTTGGAATTGAACCCATGCCAAGATTGAAAACTAGGGTTTTTGGGGAAACATTGAGGATTTGAAATCAACTTTGAAATTGGCTCCTTGAAAGAAACTAAGTCAAGGATGAAGACTACCATACCTTGCTTGTGAATCCCCAAGAAATTTGAGGAAGAAACACCTTGAATCCACAAACCCTAGCTCCCACTTTTTCTTCTTCTTCTTTGGGAATTTCTAGAGAGAGAAATATTGAGGGGAAGAACTCTTTTGATTTGATTTGGGTTTTCTTAAAAAGTGACTTAATTCAAGGGATTCCAAGTCTAAAAAGGTTATATACATACTAGGAAAGGAATAAAATAATATGGACTCAACTTTGGAAACGAACTAAGGACCCTTAAAGTTTTAACTTAAAATTTTACACCTTACCCGACTTACCTCGCCCTTTGAACCTCATGGCTCGCCAAGGGCACTAGGCGACTCGCCAAGTTAACCCTTGGCTTACCCAATTTTCCCGTGTGCTCCCTAAATGGGCAGCTCCTTAGGTAATGTAGGGGACCAATGGGCGATTCACCAACCTGGTAGGCGATCCCCGACCTAGCTCGCCTAAATTTCCAGCAGCTAGGTCATGGGGACAACCCACTAGGCGATCCCAATGGCACAAGGGCAACTCGCCAAGCCATTTGGGCGATCAATCAGCCCCATTGCCAACTAGGTCCATCAAAGCACAAGGTCTCCTTCACTCTATCTTTCTAGCTTAGGCCCTTGCTTGAACCCTAGGGTTCTTCCTTACTGTTTTAGTTCTAAAACAGCCTAGACATCAACTTAAAGTCACACTAACCCAAACATTAAGGCTCTAGTTCAACCTATCATTTTCCGAGTCGTTACATTATCCCCCCCTTAGGAACATTCGTCCTCGAATGACACTTTAAACGCATTAAGGGATAACGACTCAAGACTAGCAGCCCATCATGCATGCAACATCATAAACAATGCACAAAATCATAGGAGGAAACATCATCTCCACATCAATAAGCTCAATGCAACACAAGAAAGTAGGAACTACATCTACAAACTCATTATGCATAAAAACAACAACATTTCTCATTTCGTTGTAAGAATTTCCTTCTCCAATTCACATCATGTTCATTACAACATCATATGGAAATTATGCAACTCTTTTCAAAAACACATTTAGGAAACTCATCATAGATGCACATCAACATGAGGAACACAACCATGAAAGCTCATTTTCTCATATAAACATAAACTCATTAAGAACATGCATAACCGTGGAAACACATAATCACACATGGCTGCAAAACATGAAACAATCTACAAGGAACTCTTGGTCTCAAGCTTGAATAGGAATAGAAGGAAACATATAAAGATCTCAGAACTCTCAACAACCTTAATATTCACATACCATCCCCCACTTAGGAGTAAACCCAACTAAGGCTAACATAAAAACAACATAGGAACCTTAATAAGACATTCACAATTTATAAGGAACTAACACATATCGGTGCCTTCATCCGGATTAGCTCCTTTGTCCTTGTTAGCTTGAAGCACATAGAAACTATTTTTCTTTGGAACATTAGGATTTGAACCATCAAGAGAAGCTTGCTTATCATCCTGTCCTTTTGCCGAGAGTGTTGGCCAATCTCTCATCTTATGACCCTTCTTTCCACACCCAAAGGAGCCATTCGTGCCGGCAAGACACTTACCCAAATGTTGCTTCCCACACTTGGCACATCTAGATCTTTCAAAAGAATAACTGCTTCCATTCCCTCCTTGAGATTTAGGGTTAGACACACTATTGTTGTTGACCATTGGGAAATCTTGATTGGAGAACCTCTTTTTGGACATTAGTTGACTTTGTTCATCGGACCTAGACCTCTTCACCTCTCTACTCTTCCTCTCAAGTTTGGACTCCTCAACAGATTGAACATACACTATGAGCCTAGAAATGTTCATGTCATCATGGAGCATTGTCGTACGGCACTCTTCCTTAACTAGGTCGGATATACCGGTCACAAACCTACTCATGTCATCCCTAGGGTTGGACACCAAAGATGGAGCATACTTAGACAATAGGGTAAACTTCAAGGAATACTCATCCACACTCATGCTACCTTGCCTAAGGTTGATAAATTCCTCCACCTTAACCTCCCTCTTCTCACGGGGAAAGTACCTACCAAGAAATGCTTTCTTAAACGCGTCCCATTCTATAGGACCCGCTTCTACCGGCCTATTGCTTTTCCATTGAGTGAACCAAACTTGGGCATCATCCTTCAATTGGTAGGAGGCAAGTTCGGCATTTTCTCTAGAAGTCACCCTCATAGCATCGACTATCTTATACACCTCATCCAAAAACTCGTAGGGATCCTCTCCCACCTTAGAACCTAGGAACACCGGAGGATTCATCCTTACAAAGTCCCTCAACCTAGAAGCCATAGTTCTCTCAATAGCATTCACTCTAGGTCCTACATCCCAATTAACTTGGCCGTCATAGCTTGGGCTAAGGTTAGAAAAGCCGACCTAATCACTTCATTAGTCATGGCCGGAGCATCAACCGAAACTTGGTTGTCCTGTGAAACTTGGTCATCTTGAGGACCTTATGGAGGAACTCCCTCATTCACAATCACCTCTTCCACTCTTCTTGCGGGCGTCCTTCTTGTATTCATATCCTATAAACACAAGAGAAGGGTTAGGAAAAGGACACTTAAAGAGCTAAACACTAAGGCACAACTTCAAGAATAATGAAAGAAGTGTAACTTCCAAACGTCCTATATCCTCTTACTCATAGATGTGTAGTGACTTACACCAATGAACAAGACTCTACTAGACGTGGTTTGTGAGACATCAATCCTTAAAACCATTCCCATAACCTTATGCTCTGATACCATATTTATCACGACCCGAGCCTATACCCTTGAAGCAATATGGCGTATAAGACTCCAAAAAGTCTCATACAAGCCTCATAGCATTCATAACATTCGATATAAGGAAAATGGTACGGAATTAAAACATTTTTTAAAACCATACAATCAAAATACTCATTTAAAATGTTCAAAAATAGCGAAAGCCTATTGTCTCACATGGCCATCTAAACAACATATTAAAAACTAGAGTAGGGACACACCTCTTTACAATCAAAAGACTAACAAATGTCTATTACATGAAAGAAATAGAAACTACAATGCTTATCCTAGATCTATGAGGGCATACCACTTTGCCTTGGAAGAATCTCAAATCCAAGCTTCTACTAGAGAGAGTCAAACAGAGTACCAATCCCTACACTTCATAAAGGTAAAGAATATGGTTTAGCACAATTAAGTACTAAGTATGATAGCCATGAAAAAACATGCTTAAAACGGACATTTTATTTGAAAGTCATAATATATGCCATTTTGAGAAAACTTCCTGAACATAAGCATAAGTGGCATAATACAAGATGTAATCAACATACAAGTCATTTCATTACCTTAAGCCTTCACCTCAAGTAACCCTCAAGCTATACTTTGTGCAATGTATGAATAGCGTCCCATACCACAATTCACATTAAGTACCACCTCAAGGTCACCAAAAGTGAACTTACCATTCAACCTTTCCTTCTTTACACAGTACTCATACATAAGAGACATAAACATTACATAAGTCATATCATCAGATTAGGACCAACATCTAGGGAAACCCTAAGTTATACTTGTGCAATGTATAAGTAGCATCCCATACTACTACTCACACTAAGTACTCATTTAAAGTCACCATAGACAAGGCACATTCATACTCAATAAGTAATGACAAGAAAGTGACTCATAATACAATCCAAGTAAAGCATGCATCATTACATTAAATACATAAGTCAACATTCCCCATTAGCTTCACTTCATTCATTAGACATTAAACCAACATTCTCCATTTATATCATCATAAGAGCATATTCATTTCATTTAACATTATAACATAAAAGAACACACCATAACCCCTCTAAAAGCCTACTTGTGCAATGTATCGATGGCATACCATACTACCACCCACACTAAGTAGTGCATTCTTGAAAAGCCATAGTTCATTAACATTCTTTGTGGGGGTAATCCTTAACCGACATAGACCATGTGAGCAATTTATGGAATCTCGATGTCACCCTCACCGGATAAGGGATTCCTACTTGCCTAAGGTAGGACCATTACTTTTAGCTTAGGTGGATCCACTAGCTAGACCTATGTGGGCATATAGTTATGGGATAGGGAGATTGCTACTAGATACCCCGCCTCAACTCACGGATGAGCATCCATCTCAAGAATTGTTACTAGATACCCCGCCTCAACTCTTGAGTGAGCATCCATCTCAATTCATATCCACTTGATGCTTAGCATTATTCCCCACGGAGTACTTAACATTCATTACATTAGTCATCATTATAGGATAAGAGATTGTTACTAGATACCCCGCCTGAACATCCGGATGGGCATCCATCTCAAACCCAACATTCCTTCATTAGATAGCTCATAGATTCAAAGATGAGAATAGCCTTTCAACTAAGAATCCCATATTAAGAGAAAGTCTTTCTCAACATGTCATTATCATTCATTAGAGTATAATTGAGAATAGGCTTTCAGTCAACCCATGCATCTTCATTAACATAATCATAGAAACTTCAGTCATTAGTCATTAATGAGCGTGTGTGTATGTGAGAATCACCTTTCACATATATCCTCATCATTCATAGGTGTTACTTGAGAAATAACATACAATCAAAACATAATTACATTCGAAACATGATCATAACACTTTCACTGAGATCACAAACATATATACTTCACATCACAATCATACATAATCCTTCATGAAATTGACCCTTAGGGCTATGAACCAATGTCAACCCATAAATTTAAGATACTATAATATATAAGGAAATTGACATCATTCAATAACTAATCCAATATAAACATCAACAATTCAACAAACTTGCATAATCAACCAATTACCAATCTCAATTCACCACTTAAGAATTTGGGGGGAAACATGGGTTCTAGGAAGTAATCATCTTAATTCATCTTTAAAACCACGAGTCACTTATAATTCAATGCAATAAAGCCTTTGAAAATAGTTTGGAATCGAACTTATGCCAAGATTGAAAACTAGGGTTTTTGAGGAAACATTGGGGATTTGAAATCAACATTGAAATTGGCTCCTTGAAATAAACTAAGTCAAGGATAAAGACTACCATACCTTGCTTGTGAATCCCCAAGAAATTTGAGGAAGAAACACCTTGAATCCACAAACCCTAGCTCCCACATCTTCTTCTTCTTCTTTGGGGAATTTCTAGAGAGAGAAATATTGAGAGGAAGAACTCTTTTGATTTGATTTGGGTTTTCTTAAAAAGTGACTTAATTCAAGGGATTTCAAGTCTAAAAAGGTTATATACATACTAGGAAAGGAATAAAATAATATGGAATAAACTTTGGAAAAGAACTAAGGACCCTTAAAGTTTTAACTTAAAATTGTACACCTTACCCGACTTACCTCACCCTTTGAACCTCATGGCTCGCCAAGGGCATTAGGCGACTCGCCAAGTGGACCCTTGGCTTGGCCAATTTTCCTGTGTGCTCCCTAAATGGGCAGCTCCGTAGGCGATGTTGGGGACCAATTGGTGATTCGCCAACCTAGTAGGTGAGGCCTGACCAAGCTCGCCTAAATTTCCAGCAACTAGGTCATGGGGACAGCCCACAAGGCGATCCCAAAGGCACAAGGGTATGTTGGGGACCAATGGGACTGCTGCAATTGAATTGGATTTTAAAATCAAAAATTCAATTTTTGGCCATTTGGGATTGCCATTACACCGCTACTTAGCTGCAGCCACTGATTTGGGATTTAACCCATTAATATTAGCTTCCCTTTCACGATCCCGATGAGGTTGACTCAAGAAGAGAAAATGCAAGAGAGGGGAGTCCGTTGGACTCATTCGGAGAGAGTTCATATGAAAAAGAAAAGGGAACTAAAGTTAGAATCAACACAAAACACTATCTAGCTAATCTAATAACTTATAACCATGTAGAGAGTTCAAGTTAACGACAACGATATTTAAAGCATCAGAACTACGACTGCTTAAGCTAGTAAAGAAAGAAAGAAAGCATGCTTAGGATTTAGTTTGTTGGAAATAAACACATGACAAGATTTGAGCAAGTGAAACCAACACCCAAAATACATACATATGTATAAAAAAAATAAACTTGGTAAGAAAGCAAACATAGATGTAATAAGAGCAAATGCCACTACGATGAACAAGTGATCAGCAGTCGACCTACAACCTGAAGTATAAAGAGAACATGTTGGACAACAAGACAATTAGCGAGAAAGACCACATGATACAGTCTTCAAGTAATCTATAAAGCTCTCAATCGGAACCTTACCGCAGATGGTGAGCAATATCGACTAAAATTTAAACAAAATGGAGATATAAACTTGATTAAAAGAGGGTATGTTAGGCAGTAGCATGATCATGGGATTCGGAAATGGTGAAAAATAGCTAACACATCAACAAAACAGTAGATAAAACTAAAAACAACCTTCACATTAGTTAATTGAGATTCTGCCTCTATTTTGGAAAGAAAAGAAAACAACAATAACAAATACCAACATGCTGAAGACTAAACCAGGATGCATACTAATCATATATATAACTCAAAGTATTTATCATAATGAAATTCTAAGCTACTCTTTATATGAATATTGACTAAAATAAATCGACCAATATAACATACAAGAGAAGCTAAACATAAGGGCTATCTCACATAAACAAGAATGAAGTAATACTAGCAACCAACCTCTTTTCAACAAATATGAATTTAATGGTAAACATAAAACATAAACAAAGAACTAAATAGTATCTACGACAAACAAGAAAATTAGCTGTTTTACTAATTACTAAGACTTCAGAATGGACAACAAAACCAAAAAAAAACCAAAATTACTAACAGATACAACAACTAAACTGATCTAATCTAGTCATTCAACACACAACGAAATAATAAAAATATTTAAAAGAAGAAAGAATTACCTTTCACTGAGCAGCGAAATAAAACAACGAGTTGAGAAGACGACTCCACCACCTCTTTCAACTCGAACAACCACAAAAAATTGAACTATTGAACCAAGATTTCCCAAACCTTTTAGGGGTACTCTGAGGTTTCCAAAATTCGTCCCTTGAACAGTGAGCAAAAAGGGTATTTATAAGTCAGCTTCTAGGTCGAAATTGAGGGGGAAAACGATGTGGGACTTGGAAATTATTTTGAAAATCCTTGAGCGGATAAGGATTTCCCACTAGCTAGTGTACGAATTCGTACCATTTTGAAAGAAATTGGAAAAGAAAAAAACCTGAAATTGATAGGATAATACCATTAAGGGAATTTTCTATATGCTTCGATCGTACGTGAGCTCGTGCCTAGCACGTTTTGTTGTTGATTTGAAGGAATTGGAACGGCGTCGTCCACAGAGAAACGAATCGGAGCTTGATTCGTTTTGGGTCTGAGAGTTTGCAAAGCTATGAAGAATGAGGAATAGAGAAGGGTCTGAGGTTATTTGGGTTAAATGAAAATGGGCTGGGTCGGAGCTGCTGGCCAATTTTGGATAAATTGAGCCAAATAAATGGTCTTAAAAGGCAGAAAGAAAGGAACATGTTACTTGGTCTCTATATTTCATCAAATCGAACTTGATTAGAAACTAAGCCGAATATGATAAGGGGATAAACCATAATTTTAACTAATTATTAAGCTTCTTAACTTCAACAACATAAAAATAATTATTTTGAAATAAAAGATCAACTATACCAATTAAATCACAAATTAGTCAATTTTTTAAGGAAATAAAACGTACATTCAATTTGGTAAAACAATTTTTCCTAATCTTTATCAAAAGTAGTAAATATATAAATCTAATATATATTGAGATGTATTTTATACGAAAATGGCAAAGAAAAAAAAAGTTGCCTTGAAAAAATAATTTCGAAAGTATTTTTGATTAATTTCAAAAACAATTATTTCAAATTGTTTGATATTGAAGAAGCTTGAAGATTAATTAAATTGTGGAGGGTCGAAATTGGGTGTCAACAACTGCCCCTCGTTTGCTTAGGATCGATGGAAGAGATTGGAGGCAAACGAAATTGATGAATCCAATTTTGTCCGTCCACTAATTCATCTCTTCGGAACAGTGAGCGGTAGGGATTTTTTGAGAAACTATGGCCGGATCCTGGTATTGGATTTCCTACTTATCTGAGGTTACATGAGAACTTAGGCCACTAGTAGTTCGAAAGAGGCTTGATTCAACACAAAATTTTGAAAGAATGAAAAAGCTATTTCGGTATCGAAGTATGGAGAAACTGAAAAGCTCGAGAAGGGAGTGATGACAGAATTGTTGGAGTATAGTCAAGTTTTCAACACCAAGTTCGCCTACATATCCCTAAACTTTGGGAATCAGACTGCTTGTAATTCGACTCAATCGGTTGAAAAGGAAATCTCTTATGTGGATTTAACCTTAAGGATGAGTGATAAATTACTTGAGCACGAAAAAGAGGCTTGCAAACATCTCACTTATGAATGTGGAGCCCTTCACACCCATATGTAAGAACTTACATGGACATAACTTCCAAAGCTCTAGGTGTATTGTCACTGGAATTTGAAAATTTACCTCCAGTGAGAGTTGAAAATTTTACCGAAGGCGAAACTAAAATTGTTCAACCCAAGAAAATACCCACACACCTTAGGATAGGGATGTGGTTTGATTGTGGTGAAAGTCGTTCCTCAATTCGCGTCCTAAGAGTTTGATATTCCTCTTTGGACTATGTCCCAGTTCGCTGCTAAGAAAAGTTCCACATTGTGTTGCGTCCTATTTTGACGTAGTCCACTTCGTGTGTTGCAAAGTTGAAGGAGATGACGATCCAATTTCAAGTGTATTGCTCTTGAAGGAAGTAGTGATCCAAAGTTAACGTGTCACGTTGAAGGAAGTGACTCTCCAATAATAATTAACGTGTCATGTTGAAGGAAGTGACACTCCAATAATATAATGTGTCACATTGAAGGAAGTGACTCTCCAATAATAATTTAACGTGTCATGTTGAAGGAAGTGACGATCCAATAATAATTTAACATGTCACGTTGAAGGAAGTGACGCTCCAATAATTTAACGTGTCACATTGAAGGAAGTGACTCTCTAATAATAATTTAATATGTCACGTTGAAGGAAGTGACACTCCAATAATAATTTAATGTGTCACGTTGAAGGAAGTGACGCTCCAATAATAATTTAATGTGTCACGTTGAAGAAAGTGACGCTCGATGATATAATATTTCATGTTGAAGGATGTGACGCTCCAATATAATAATGTGTCACGTGGAAGGAAGTGACGCTCCAATATATTATTGTGTCACGTTGAAGGAAGTGACGCTCCAATAATAATACTCTAATGATAAAGAACAATTTTTTTTTAAAAAGGGAGTAGGGTTATAACATAGTAATGTGGTTTGTCTCTTGTAATTTCTGAAGCTAGTAAGATCTGTGATTGTCTAAAAAGGGTTGTTCCTGCGCTCATAAAGAATCTGTTAATAGATAACAAGAATTAACCCATGTCAAGACTTTGAACATGTCATGACGATCTGGTAACCATAGAGAACGCGGGGATCTGGAATAATGTTTTGAGAACTTTTAACATTAAAACAAGGCAATAATGGCCGATTAGGGATGTCAAATAAAGTGAGTCCCTACTTTAAGTCTGGAATCTCTTATTAAAGAGGGAATTTTCTTGAAAAAGAATATCTGAAACTTGAAGTTGAACGGAGATTTTAAGAACTTTGAACTATTTCACAAAGTTGCCCCTATTTCCAGTCCAAGGGTGCTTAACTGAAGTAATTTGCAAAAAAAAAAATGACTGATGACTGATTCAAAAACATGCCCAATTTCCTCTAAGGCCTGTAATTTGAAACAGTAGGAAGACCGAATCCTTATATAGGATTGCCTACGTATCTTGCTGGAACAAGAAATCAGGTCTGGCGTAGTTCGAACCTAAAACTTAACGGAATTTAAAGAGGACGTAAGATCTGCCATAAAAAGGCAAGGGATTTGAAACAAATGAAGGACAAATTTCTTCAACATAAAATATAGGATAAGAGTCAGCTTGTTGGATTGGATCCTTGGTGTCAGGAATCCTTCATAATAACATCTTTGAAAAGTATTGGTTCATGTCCCTCTTCTGGTGAATATTTGATTTGATCATTCAAAACTTCAGAAGATCTTTTGAAACTTTG
>JAJOOE010007582.1:0-16364 GCA_036250405.1 Solanum raphanifolium | reverse complement strand
GTTGTTTTATTTAAAAATATATTTTGGACTGGTTTTAAGAGTCGCCACTTAATTTTTAAGGAAAAATTAAGAAAACTATTCATTTTTCAAATAGATCAAAACAATAAATCTATTGAAAATATTTGAAGGGTTCGGGGTTCATATTAGCATTTCGGGAAGGGTTTGAAAGCACCCAAAATGCCCGCTAACACGCGGTTATCCGGTAATTAACTATTTGGCTAATATAATTTAACTTAACTTGAATTGCAAAATTGAGCTATTTTATAGTTAAGACTATTTTAAAAGGGGAAAGGGGGAGTATTGGGATTTTATCTAAGTTAGACACTTTGATAGATTATGTTTTTATAGGAAGCGAGTATTTAATTAGTTAATTTTTAGAAGATTAGTTCAAAATGACTATCTTTCGGGGGATTAAATTGTAGTAACCTTAAGACTAACAACAAATATTGAAGATAAAGGATTATGAAATAATAAAGTAAAGAGGGAAATTTGGACCCAAGTCTGATTTCCTGTTCGCCTAGACCAGTACTTGGGCCTAATCTCGTTTTGGGTTTTTGGCCCAATTCTTGCCATCTTTGTACCTGTCCTAAGCTTCTAGCAAAATAATAATAATAAGATGACAAAGGCTTAGGCCCAAATTGACAAAATACAAATTTTAAGGGAGGGTGGGCCTCTTTAAACCCATTTCCTTATTGTTCGTATCAGCTCCAAACCCTGTTCGTTGAATTTCGGGGGACCTTTTCTTCGATCGCTATGGTGGGTGGACTCGAAAAAGGATTTTTGGGGCATTCGTGGCCCCCTTTAGAATGCAAAGGTTGAGTCCGTGAGGACTTGGGCCAATTTCACATGAAAATGCACATAAATAAGAGTTAGCACCTTATCATAGGATTGATAAAAGTAATTACAAAATTGACTAATATTAGACTTAAACTTAAATGAATTCCAACAGAATAGTGAATTCGAGGTGATTCTGTAGACAAAGCCTTATCACATTATTCAACTGACATGAAAGACATGGTAACCTCTCAAAAGACTCAAGTTTCCTTTCAAGAGTAAGAAATAAAAAAAAAAAAGTAAAAACATTTGAAGGAGGCAGTGACTATAATGTCAATAATTAGATGACTAAAATTCTAAAGGAAAATTATTCTAATTATGAATCTACTTCCAGATGTAGCATCTATGATAAACACCCTTGTCATGTAACTAAATATAGTCCACACATTTCAGAAAAAATAAAAAAAATAAAAAAAATAAAAAAAATAAAAAAAATTAAGGGGACACATCAAATTTGCATATATTTCAAAACAAAAGAAGAGAAAGTCAATAAGGATTAAGCCGACTAATACATAGATTTTTTTTTAAAAATAAAATAAAATAAAGAAATAAGATGACATAGAGAAATAAAAAAAAAGAGCTAACCCACCACGTACAAACGAAACGAAAACAGTTAACACGCTGGACTCAACTTGAGCTTGACTAGAAAATTCTCGAGTAAACGGTTCACCACAGACTTAATGCGTTTTGCAAACCAATGAGGCATGACATTTTATCCATGGACAAACCAACAAAATGATACTTATGAAATATAGCAAGAAATCACATGATTTGCAGTCATGAATAGGAGGGAGCTTGGGCATTTACAACTTCATTAAAAAGGGGTAGGGGGAAAGAACATACTTCATTTAACAGACAAGATCAAATATTTAAAACATAATTATTAAGACTACAGTCAACTCTACATCAAGTCAAAAGAAAGAGGAAATAATAATAATAATAATAATAATAAGAAACTAACAGATTTAACATGCTCAAATCTTCGAGACCCAAACTCCAAACATGGAGGAAACGAGAAGAGAGAGAGAGCTTTTAGACGAACCAAAGAAACACGACCAAATCCAAATGAAGAAAAAAACCGAAATAGAAATCGACTAAGTGCTCACTAAATAGGCTCAAGGCATAGATAAAACATACATGAGAATAAACACAAAACAGTCGAACAAAAGCTAAACGACCATTATATTCAACAAGCAATAAATAATACGACATACAACCTCCATATATTAATTATTTTAAAACTCTGTCTTATGTTTTGAAAGCAAAGCAAAGGAAGGCAACACTACAAATAAAAATATACATATATATAAAATAACATAATAATAAATAAATAGAATAAAATAAAATGAATGAGACTATTGATGCTAAGAGGCAACATGAAGCAAACAGATACAGACTCTAGGACATTAAGACAAACATACAAGAGAATAGAAATAACAAAAAGAAACGAGCTCAGACAGAAGAGCATAAGAGCAACGATGCCAACGTGGAACAAGACAACTAATTCAATATCACAAACCGAATCAATATAACCTATTAAGAACATAATACCACATTAATAAATCACTAACAGCGAATCAGTCACTTAATGAGGCTTTCCGACATAAAATTTACCACATTTAGAACAGAACAAAAGGCAAGGAAGATATTATAAACCTTTAAAACAGAAGAAGAGGCAAGGTAGATATCATAAAGGAGGAGGCACTACCTTTTTGCGTGCAGCGAAACAGGGACGAGGAACTTGGAAGACCAGCGACTTCACCACCAAGACTCGACTCCGAGGATTCCAATAAATGGTAAAGACGCCGCAGTCAGAAAAGAAGAAAAAAGAAACTAAATACTCTCTATAATATTTTTTGGACCTTTCTCCTTTGGCCTAAAACAACTACGTATTTCACTGATACTTTCTTTGCAATCACTCCAATCTTTCAATTTTCTCCCCCCTCCCTAACAAATGAACAGAAAAAGATACTATATAAGGAGAAATTAGGGTAGATTTTGGGGGGAATTCGGGTGAAGATTTGGGATCAATTTCGAATTCAAAAATTCAAATTCTTTCACCGATTCGGACAAGCACCTTTTACTTGGGGTTTTGACTCATTCCAAAAGGGGAAAGGGGGACGGGGTGCGTGCCTGCTGCTGGAGTTGGGTCGCGTCTGGAATTAGTCGCGATTTTCTGGGCTCACTCGTGATTTTCTCTGGGTTGCTGGTCGATGTTCGCTGTTCGCTGTTCGCAGCGGAGAAGAAGAACACGCGCAGGGTGGGGTCGGTTGTTGCTGTTTGCTGTATGTTGATGTAATGTAATGTATTTTGGATTGGAATCATTTTGTGGGCTGGGTCGGGTATGGGCTGATTTTGGTTTGTATTGTTTGGATCTATTTGGATCGCTGCATCTGTATTGTTGTTAATTTGTTTGGGCCAATTTTGTATTGATGTAATAGTGGGCTGATGTGAATTGTAAAGAAATTAGGGGTTGGGTCAGTTGAAAAGGAATTAAAAACTTAGCTAATTTGAGTTAGTTAAGATAGATTTGGCTAGTAATTAAATAGGACGAATTGATATTAATTAATTAGCGAGCTTCTTAATCTCACCAAGATATAATAATTAACTCAATTGTAAACCAAAGACTCAAAATATAAACTACTAATTTAGACAAATTAATTTAATGAAGTATTAAGTAAAACTAAATTCTTTTTGAGATAAATTTCGAATATTCATAAGATATACTAATTACATATATAATTATATGAAATATATTTATTATTTATAAATTATGAAAATCGCCTAAGATCACTTAAAATGACTTTGAAAAGTATTCGAATTTTATAAAGCTAATTATTTTAAGTCTTTTGGGATTTAAGAAGCTCGTGAATTAATTCCTATCGATGAGGGTCAAAATTGGGTGTCAACAACTGTCCCTTGTTTTACTTGGATTGATGCAAGAAATCCGAGGAAAATGAAATTGACTAATCCAATTTTGACCGACCACATTTTCATCTTTTCTGAAGGAGGGATTTTGGTACGGACTTTAAGAATTATGGCCGAACCCAGGAAATGGGTTTCCTACATATCTCAGGCTATAAGAGAATTCAGACTACTTGTAGTTCGATACGCTTGATTTGACGCACGATTTTGAAAGAAATCAAAAGTCATCCCGACATCGAATTATGAAGAAACCAGAATGCTCGGGAATAAGATTTGAGAGTGAAAGTTGGAATACAGTCGAGTTTTCAACATTGATCCCGCCTACATATCCCCTAACTTAGGAAATCAGACTGTTTGTAGTTCGACTCAATCGGTTGAAAATGAAATCTACTGTGCAAGATAACCTTTGGTTCTGGAGGAGTGACAAGTATGTCGAGTATGAAAAGGAAGCTTGCAACCTCTTAGCCATGAATGTGGTGCACTTCACACCCATAATTAAGAACTTACACAGACATAATTCCCAAAGCTCTTGGCGCATTGTCACTCAGATTGGAAAGCTGCTTCCGGTAGAGACCAAAAATTTCTGGATGCGAAACTGAAACCGACAAATCTAAAGATACACCCACATGCCTTCTGATAGGGGTGTGGTTTGATTGTGGTGGAAGTCGCTTCTCTGCTCGTGTCCTAAGAGTTTGACACTCCTCTTTGGACTATGTCCCAGTTCACTACTAAGAAAAAGTTTCACGTTGTGCTGCACCCCTTTTGATGTTGTCCGCACCTGTGGTTTGTTTTGGAGAATTCATCCTTTTGGATGCTCTCGACAAAGATTGAGATAAAACTCATCCGTATAAAAATGCAATTCAAATGGGAGACAATGTCTTTTACCGTGTTGACACTTAATTTCTCTCCTTGAACGTTTGACGTCAACTCCATCAGATTTGACGTGAACCAAATAAAGCTTGTGTCTCAGGTTTACAATATAATCTTCAATGTACTCTTCATTTGAATGTCAAAGCAATAAAATAAGCTGATGTAGTATGTTGACGATTCTGTTGATCTCGTCTTCGCAATGAAAAATGATGCAGTTGATGTTGATTTTCTTGTGATGGGTAGATCTTTCTCTTACTATGCATAACTCCTTCTCTGGCGATGCATGACCCTTTTCCTTTGCGATGTACGACTATTTTCTCTTGCAATGCATGATTTTCCTTCTTTTGCAATGCATGAATCTTTTTCCGCGATGCATGAATCTTCTCTTGCAATGCATGAATCTCTTTTCTCGCGATGCATGAATCTTCTCTTGCGATGCATGAATTCCTTTTCCCGCGATGCATGAATCTCTTTCTCGCGATGCATGACTTCTTTCTCTTGCTATGCATGAATCTTTTACCCGCGATGCATAAATCTCTTTCTCGCGATGCATGAATTTTTTTTTCTCTTGCTATGCATGGCATTCTCCGCGATGCATGGATTCTTTCTCTTGCTATGCGTGAATCTTTTCTCACGATGCATGATTCTTTTGATGATGCCTCCCTGATACCGAAAGAAGATGATGCTTCACCCAGCAACGTAGGTGATCTTCTGGGTATCTCTTGGACGGCGGTATCGTCTCAATCGACAATATAAATAAAAATGACCCTCGGAGTAGTGGTATCATCTCTTTTGACAATATGATATAAATGACTCTCCGGGTAGTGATATCGTCTCAATCGACAATATAAATAAAAATGGCCCTCAGAGTAGTGGTATCATCTCATTTGACAATACGATATAAATGACTCTCCGGGTAGTGGTATCGTCTCATTCGACAATACAATATAAATAACCTTCAGGGTAAGAATATTATCATATCTGATAATATAACGCAGATAAACGTCTTCCAAGTGTCTCTAGTTGTTGGGAAATAATAATATTGCTCTCTTCGTGGTTTTCATTTGTCCTATCTCTGAACATAGTTGCACGCTCATTATGGACTTCTCCTTGTTGGGAATTGAATGAAATAATGTTATTCATATTCCAAAATCTTTGATATATGCAGCATAATATATTTTCTGCACCCACAGAAAAATTGTCAATTTTGGGGAGCTCTTTGCCCCTTTGACTTCTCCACATTCATTGAATGGTGGAATATGTTGATCTTGAGGCAAGCTTATACACCTGCGTCCACAGAAAAATTGTTAGTTTAAGAAATGAACTGATCTGTGTCGATCTCTTCAGTTGTCTGCTCCTTGTCTGACTAACTCCGGTTGATTTTTCTGATCTCCCGCTTCTCGATAGATAAGACAAAACATATTTATGCAAAATGATTTAGACACGAAATAAAAGTTTTTAGGAAAATAAGTTTTCAAAAATGTAAAATTTGGAAAAGATAACTGCCAAGTGTCATGTCACGTCAAGCTTAATGAACGTCATTTAGAGGTGATGTCTCGAGATCTATCTGATCACTTGTTGGGGAGTGTCCAAAGTTGTTCTAGACTTTAGATGACCTTTATTGAAATTTTGGGTTCGTCCCCAAAATTTCTGTCTCAGTTAACTGTCTTGGCTTATCTTTAACCGTTGATGAGCAAATCACGGAATTTTTGAGATCCTCTCAAAAATTCTGTCCAAGTTGCAGATCGCAAAGTAACTTCAGTCCCAACTTTGTTGGAGAGATCTCTTTCTTGAGAATTTTTGAGTTCCTCTCAAAAATTCTGTCCCAGTTTCTATTATAAAGATAAACAGAAATCTTATAGGAAATATGACCGAACCCTTGTGGCGCCTACGTATCCCATTGAGGCAGGAATCAGGTCAAACGTAGTTCCCCCTCTCGAGGATCAACAAAAATAGGAAATTTATAAAGAAGATGACCGAGGCCTACATAGGCCGCCTACGTATCTCATTCTTGAGAATTCAGGTCGAACGTAGTTCAAATACAAAAGGAAATACTTAAAAGGGAATAAAGGGGTGACCGAAGCCGACATAGGCCGCCTACGTATCTCATTCTTGAGAATTCAGGTCAGACGTAGTTCATATCCAAAGAAATATTAGAAGGGGATAAAAGGGGTGACCGAGGCTGACATAGGCCGCCTACGTATCTCATTCTTGAGAATTCAGGTCAGACGTAGTTCATTACATAGGGGTAAAATTTTAAACGAAGCGAATATAAGCAAACAGAACGATTACAAGGAAATGACAGAAATACAAACTGAAAGTTCACACATAATATCTTTTGACAGTATCTAAGTTGATTGGTTTTGACCATTCGGTGTCATCCATCTCCGACAGAACTAAGGCACCTCCATATAATACTTTGCGAACCATGTAGGGTCCTTGCCAATTTGGTGCAAACTTCCCTTTATATTCATCCTGATGAGGGAAAATGCGTTTAAGGACCAACTGACCGATTTCAAATATCCTGGCTCTCACTTTCTTGTGGAAAGCACGAATCATTCTCTGTCGATAAAGTTGACCATGACAAACGGCAACCATTATTTTCTCATCGATCAATGTTAACTGATCAATCCGCTTGCGAACCCATTCATCATCACTCAATTCAACTTCTTGGATGATTCTCAACGAAGGTATTTCAACTTCTGCAGGTATAACTGCCACTGTTCCATATACTAGCAAATATGGAGTAGCTCCAACTGATGTTCTGACAGTCGTTCGGTAACCCAACAAAGCATATGGCAACATCTAGTGCCAACCTCTGCGATTATCAATCATTTTCCTCAAAATCTTCTTTATGTTCTTGTTGGCAGCTTCTACGGTTCCGTTCATTTGGGGACGATAAGCGGTTGAGTTCCGGTGAGTAATCTTGAATTGTTCACATATCACTCTCATCAAATGACTGTTGAGATTCGCTCCATTATCAGTAATGATGGATTCTGGCACTCCAAACCTACATATCAGATTGTTGCGAACAAAATCAGCTACAACTTTCTTGGTCACCGACTTGTACGAAGCCGCTTCTACCCACTTGGTGAAATAGTCAATGGCAACCAAAATGAATCTGTGTCCGTTAGAGGCGGCTGACTCTATTGGACCAATGACATCCATGCCCCAAGCTACAAATGGCCAAGGTGAACTCATAGCATTGAGTTCAAGAGGTGGCACTCGAATCAAATCTCCATACACTTGACATTTATGACATTTCTGCACGAACTTGCAACAATCATGCTCCATAGTCATCCAAAAGTAACCGGCTCGAAGGATCTTTCTTGCCAAAGTGAGTCCATTCATGTGAGTACCATAAACTCCGGCATGTATCTATTCCAGAAGCTTTGCAGCTTCATTAGCATCAACGCATCTGAGAAGACCTAAATCTGGAGTCCTCCTGTAAAGGATTTCCCCACTTGTAAAGAAATTGAGGGCCATACGGCGTATCGATTTCTTCTGGTTGAATTTTGCACTCTCAGGATAGGTCCCGTCCTCTAAATACTTCTTGATGTCAAAATACCAAGGCAAACCATCTGGTTCCACTTCAACATGTGAACAATGAACATGCTGCTCTTTTACCTCTATATCTACTGGATCAATATAACTTGTATCTGGATGTTTGATCATTGAGGCAATGGTGGAAAGAGCATCAGCCAACTCATTCTGTGTCCTGGGAGTATGTCTGAACTCAATCTTGCGAAATCTCTTGCATAACTTCTGTATATACTGCACGTATGATGTGATTTTTGGGTTCTTCACGACCAATTCTCCTTGAACTTGATGAATCAGTAAGTCTGAGTCTCTAATAACTAGAAGCTCATGAACGTTCATGTCTATTGCCATTTTTAAACCGAGGATGCAAGCTTCATACTCAGCCATGTTGTTTGTGCAATTAAATCAGAGTTTAGCCGCCATAGGATAATGCTGACCGGATTCTGACACTAAGACAGCTCCGATACCTTTCCCTTGGTGATTTGCCGCTCCATCAAAGAATACTCTCCAACCAGGATATGCTTCAGAAATATCCTCACCAACAAACGAAACTTCCTCATCGGAACAATAAGTCTTGAGCGGTTCATACTCTTCATCAACTGGGTTCTCTGCAAGATGATCAGCCAAGGCATTTGCCATTTAGCCAACTTCCCGGTTGGCATTGCTTTCTGGAAAATATACTTCAATAGGTCCATCCTGGAAATAAGGTATGTGGTATAAGAAGACAAATAATGTCTTAACTTTTGAGCGATCCAAGTCAAAGCACAACATGTTCTCTCCAAAAGAGTGCAGCGAGCCTCATATGGAGTGAACTTTTTGCTCAAGTAGTAAATGGCTCGTTCTTTCTTCCTAGTTTCGTCATGTTGACCAAGCACACATCCCAATGCATTATCTGAGACAGACAAATATAGCAATAACAGAATCCCTTCTCGCGGAGGGACCAACACCGGCGGATTGGGCAAATAGTTCTTGATGACATCAAAAGCAGTTTGACATTCTCCTGTCCACCTGGTCGAGACATCTTTTTTCAATAACTTAAATATGGGCTCACACACTACGATGGATCGAGCTATGAACCGACTGATGTAGTTCAACCTTCCCAAAAAACTCATCACCTCTTTCTTGGTCTTTGGAGGAGGTAATTCTTGAATCGCCTTGATCTTCGAAGGGTCAAGCTCAATGCCCCTCCTGTTGACTATAAATCCCAACAACTTGCCAGCTGGCACTCCAAAAGCACATTTGGCGGGATTTAACTTCAAATTATATCGACGCAAGCGATAAAAGAATTTCCTCAAGTGAGTCAAGTGATCTGAACTCTCGCGGGACTTGATTATGACATCATCTACATACACCTCGATCTCCTTGTGAATCATATCGTGAAAGATGGTTGTCATGGCCTTCATATAAGTAGTGCCGACATTCTTGAGACCAAAAGGCATCACTCGATAATGATATACATCCCAAGGCGTGATGAAAGCTGTCTTTTCTGCATCTTCTGCGTCCATCAGGATCTGGTGGTAACCCGCATAACAATCCACAAACGACTGCATCTCATTCTTGGCACAGTTATCAATGAGAATGTGAATATTTGGTAATGGAAAATTATCTTTCGGGCTAGCTTTGTTGAGATCTCTGTAGTCGACACAAATTCTGATTTTTTCGTCTTTCTTGGCAACAGGCACAACATTGGCTAACCAAGTCGGGTATTGGGTCACTTCCACTACTTGAGACTCGATCTGTTTTGTAATCTCCTCTTTGATCTTTAAACTCAAATCAGGCTTGAACTTCCGAGTCTTTTGTTTTACTGGATTGAAATTCGGATTGATCGGTAACTTGTGGGACACCATATTCGTGCTCAGCCCTGGCATTTCTTTATAAGACCAGGCAAATACATCAATGTACTCCCTGAGCAAACGAACTAGGTCTCTTCTTTGGGCTTCGGTCAGATGGACACTGATTCTGACTTCTTTGACACATTCCTCATCTCCGAGATTCACAGTCTCAGTTTTCTCAAGATTTGGCTTGTGTTGATTCTCGAATTGTCGAAACTCCTCAGCAACATGTTCGGGTACCTTATTTTCCTCTTCATATTCCTCACACTCATCATCACCTGCCTCATTTTGTTCACTCGGTTTATGACATGACATGACATTGGCAGGTTGAAATTAATATTACTGAAATCATAAACAAACAAAGTTAGGAAAGTAAAATATAAACATATAAGTAAACAAATAAATTTCGATAAAAGAGGTTTTTCATTTAAATTGAAAGACAAGCATAAACTTTGGCCATGGCCGAGGGCCATTTTGCCTTTTTAAACATTACAAGGGAATTTAAAAGTTTCAGACAAATAACAATTGCATAAAGGGTGGGTCTCGGGCCTCTTTCGGACTACCACCGATTTTAAAACAAATAAATTGCATATCCTTTCTACCCAGATGAGCGGGAAATCAGGAGTGGTGTGGAGGTCTAGTTCTGCAATCGCTCCCAGGCTCTGCATCACGGATGCCTGATATCCCAGCCTCTTCTTCGATGACAGCATCAATCTCCTAAAAAAGGCCACAGATTCCTTCCCCGAGACCACCATCGTTGACATTTTCTTGTACCGGAAATGATTGGTACAAATGAGGAATTGGCCTGGCCAATGCTTGATCAACACTCTTGTTCTTCATCTCTGCTTCATCAGCATCCGTGGGGATATACCCCAAACCAAACTTTGCTCCTTTGGCAGGAATTTGGACAGGCTCGACGATTCCTTGAAAGTGCTTCCCAATCCGTAACCTGGTTCGAAACCACTATGGAGCATAGCAGTAGCAATTATCTTGTACATGGAGGGCATAGGAGGTTGCGAAGCTAAATCATCACCGGTGGAATTTACCAGCTCCACCATGTAGAAATCACAACCTCGGGAAACCTCGTGAACGATCGGCGCATACCCATCGGAGTGACTCCCCTCACCATGAATGACCAATTCCTGATCCTTCCAAACAAATTTCATCAATTGGTGAAGGGTAGAAGGCACAGCCCCAGCCATATGGATAAACGGTGTTCCAAGAAGCAGATTATAGCTGGTATTGATGTCTAACACCTGAAACTCCACATTGAATTCTGCAGGTCCCATCTGAACATCCAAATTTACTGCCCCTATCGTGTCCCTCTGCACTCAATCAAAAGCTCTCACATTGACCTGGTTTTGTTGAACCTTTCCCAAGTCGAATTTCAGCTGCTTGAGAGTCGAAAGTGGACATATGTTGAGACCGGACCCATCGTCGATCAAAACATGATTTACAACTTTGTCCCGGCATTTGATGGTGACGTGCAGAGCCTTGTTGTGCATCATCCCTTCAAAGGGCAGCTCTTCGTCGCAAAAACTGATTCGATGTCCTCGGATGACCTGGTTTATCATGGCTGCTAAATTGTCACTGTTAGTACCCACAGACACATAAGTCTCATCCAAAGCCCTCATCAGAGCCTGCATATGCAACTGCGAACTCATCAATAAGGACCACACAGAGATTTGAGCCGGCGCCTTCTCCAAATGCTTCACAATCGAATAATCTTTCGACTGCATTTTTCTCTAGAACTCCTCGTCCTTGGCTTCACTGATTGGCCTTTTTGTTTGGTCCTTCTTCTGCCCTCCTTGAGCTAACTCTTCCGGCGTGTATGACCTGCCGGATCTAGTCATGCCTTGAGCAACAGCTGTTTCAATAACAAATTTTGGTCGGGTAAGAGTTTCTCTCGGCACCAAGGCAACAGCCTTCTCGGGTGTCAGAATCAGAAACTCTTTCTTCTCTCTGATGCTCAATGAAGCCACAGCCCTTTCCAGTTCCTTAGGAGCAATCGGAACTATTGTCTTTGTCACGCACCAATCATCATCAGTCTCTATCATATTGATAGTGGCGCCTCCATGATTTGGCAAAGGATTACTATTGACATTAGGCGCGACTGTCTGAAGAGAGACTACATTCTGGTCAATCAGGTCTTGGATCTTATGCTTCAGGTTGATACAATCCTCGGTATCATTGTCGCACCCTATTTCGAACAATCCGAAACAGTTCACAACATAATGTGGCTGACACTCCGATTTTGGAAGAAAATTATTTTTTTTTGTTTTAGAGTCGCCACCTAAATTTTAAGGAAAATATTAGGAAAACCATTTTTAAAATATGTAAATGTAAATTCTGTTTTGATTTGCGAAACCAATGAGATTCTGAGTAAGGGTTTTGGTTACTCGAGGGGAAGGTGTTAAGCACCCCTCAGAGCCTATCCGAGGATAGTCCTTGAACTCAATTTAGGAAAAATATGATTAGGAAAACTTGTTTTTTTACTTGCCTTTAAAAAATTAAATGATAAGTTAATTAGTTAGTTTAAGAAAAGGATACAATACAAGGTACGACATATATGTGTCTTATAAAATATATTTAATAGTAGTATTGTAAAATAAATAAATAAATGTACTTAAATATACAATATATTCATATGTAAAATATATGTAGATAGGTGTATCATAATAAAATTATCCCAAAAATATATAGATGTTGAATTTGCTAAAATTTGTCGTCTTATTAAGACGTAAAAATAAGATAGTAGTTGAGTGTAAATGTGTAGTAATATATGATGTGTAATTTGAATGAAAATACGTAAAATGGAGTTTTCTAAAATAAAATAGAACAAAAATACTAGATGTTAAAATATTATATGAAGGTTTGTAATCTTAAACATGTTTATTATAAAGTGTGGTATATACATGTAAGTTGTGTAAAATACATGAATGTTTGTCATTCTTTTTACATGTAGGGATAAGTTGACGATAAATTGTATTTGGTAAAATAATGTGTAAAGTGTAGGAATAAATTTATAAAAATAAATAAACAACATTCGGGATAGTAGATAAAAATATAATTGATTATGTAGAGAAAATATAGAATATATACCTTTATGTGTATGACATATATATATGTGTATCTTGTATTTGAACCTGTTTGCATATCTAAAATTTGAAATAGCATGTTAAAAAGATTAAAATGTTATTAGCAATGTTTGATTTTAAAAAAAAAAGTAAGTATAGTCAATACATTTTATAAAGGAATGATGTAAGGAGTATAAAAATAGGCCTAACTATTGAAACTTATTCTATAGTTACATTTGTTTTGTTAAATATATAAGCCTACATCCCTACTTATTTTCTTAAAAAAAAAATGTATATCTAAAGATAAGTATCTTAGCCTTAAGTAAATTTCTAAATGTAATTATTCTAGCCTTTAAACTAGTTTCAAAATATTTGGACGTCCTAAGTGATGAGTAGGCCTAAATGAATATTATTTTAGACTTTATGTATTCCTAAATTCGTTTGGAAGCCCAACTCATGAGTTTTATTTTTTCTACTTAAACACCTAAACGAAAATTACTTCACCCTTTTTGAAACTTCATTTGGAAATCTTTTAAAACTATAAGCCCCTCTTTTCAATTTTAAAAAAAAGCCTAAAGAGTGTTATAAGTAAAATTGTTAACCCATTTTTTAAGAAAAATATCTTTTGTATCATTTGTTCTAAAGGTGTCTCAACTAAATTCATAAGCAAATAATATCAGTTCACGTTAAATAAACTTCAAAATAAAAGACAAACAATATGTCAAAACTTGTAAGTAAAGGTTAACCAATATATCCAAACAATATAATTAAGACTCAAAAAGAGGAAGGCTAAGAAATATTGGATTCCTAATTTGCGAGACTCCAAGCATTGCGATGATCCTAATTTGCTGTTGGCCTAATATTTTAGGCCAAAATGAGTTCCAAAGTAGAAACTCCAGCTCTCCGGGGTTGTACATGAAACATGAAAAGGAAAAAAGGAGTAGGATTAAGAGAAATCTTGATCACGTCAGAAAAGTATTATAAACAGAAAAAGAAAAGTTCAATCATAGCAACAAAAATAAAACAAATCCTAAGGCCATAGTGAACCGAGCGAGCTCTTACTAACCAATATAATTAGCTTTGTAACTAAAACTAAAGACAGTTAACAAACTAAAGATGACAACTATTAAATACCTATTACCAATTAACTTAATCCAATCTCACATTGTAGGTAAGGCAAATCCACATTTTTGCAAAGTGCACATGCTCACAACAATGATGCACGAAGAACGTGAATGGCAAAATTTATGTAACTTGACTAAGAATGCACATTTTCCTCCAATAAAGAATTTAAAGATATTGCAACTATGTATACATGAAACTAATATGGCTTCAAACTAATGATTTAAACGAAGAAGAGAGGAAAAGGAGTGATTTAAGGACCAAACATTAAGAACAAGCTGTCAGGAACCACAAATAAATCATTCTCTTTTGACATAGTACTTTGGAGTAACTTTTTAAGTATAGATTTGACTGCTTAAACAAGTAAGTAGTATTTATATAACAGAATTCTCATTGATATCACATAGTGATTTTTGTCGTTAAAACAAAACTCGAAGATGTCGAGACATATTTTAGAAGCGATGACAAGGATAATCACATGCTTAACGGGTTAAGGCCGTAACTTTCTCTTGTAAATACTCCTAACTTCCTCCACTCTTTACACACTAGTTTACAATAAAGTGAACAAGAAATGATAAGAAAAACACGTTCAACCTCATTATCATAAAGACGTTTCAATATACCCTTAGAGATAAGAAAGAATGGGATAAAGAGAAATAGAAATACAACCATATGTAATAACATAAATAATTCATCTCTTCCCATGTAAGAAGTGAACATAAGACATAAGAAATTAACTCAAACTAGAGTGTAATAAACTAGACGACTTATTGTTGAATTACTATTTTTATCGGGTTATTAACTAGTAGTGATCTCTCATAAAACAATTGGACTTAAACAAAGGCACAATTCATGCTCACATAAATATTTGAAGGCATCAGATGATCCAAAAATATAAGCCAACCAAAAGCTTTCTTAAAAATATATACAAAACTGTACAAAAATAAACATTTTTATAAAAATATGATCTAAAACTTAGAATCATGACCCTGCACTCATTCGCTCAATATTGGATCTTAATAATGATAAAAAAAAATATAAGAATACAACATCCATCATATTCATCAATGTAATAGAAGAGAAAATAGAATAAGTGAGCTTCATTACTTGAAGCTCAAGGACGTAAAAGTAACAATAAAACAGAACAATGACCCATAAATATTGGTCGCATTTACATAGTTCGGCAGAGGGTAAGATGAAAGGGACGATTTTTACCTTGTATTGAGCAGCAAACTAAGACTTTGTTGTCGAGATTCAAAGTTCAAACTCAAACTCGAAGTTAAAATCAAAAATCAAAAAAAAGAGAAAGTGTGAATCTTTTCTTTTCAGACCCCCTTTTTTTTTTATTGTTGCTTGATTTTCTGGATTGATCGGACGTTTTTTTTTTTTTGGATCCCCTCCAATGTAAAGAGGCCTGCCCTTTTATAGGCGAGATCGGATTTCAGAATCGGATTTGTAATCTGAAAAATCATTGGGGACGGAGCTGCAATTAGATGTCAAAACATCGCTTTTCAGATTGTGAATCGTTGGATCCATTTCGACCACAAATTCAAATTATTTGAACAAAACATAGCCAAAGTAGAGGTGTAGGTGTTGTAGGGATTCATTTTTTTTTCTTCAGAAAAGTTGATATAAAGAGACATAAAGTTGACAGGAGAGAGGGAGGAGGCGGATGGGGATGGTGTCGGAGACCGCCGGATATTGTTGTTTTCCGGCGGTCTATAGCCGTTCTTTGGCAGACTTGGGAAAGGGGCGAAACTTTTGGGGAAGAAGGAACTTGGGGAAGGAGAAACGTGATTTCCTGGGAAAAGAAGAAGTTTGAAGCGATGGGGAGGTTGTACGATTTTTTGGGAAAAGATGAAAAGGTCTTACTTAATTCGGGCCGTCCGATCATTTGATCGGACGGTTAAGATAAATCAAAGATTAAAAGAAAATATATATATATATATATATATATATATATATATAATGGTAAAAGCTTAATTAACTAGGACCGTTAGATTTAATCGTAGGGTCAAGATTTAAACTAAAGAAACACAATTCATGTGCTCGCCTACGTGGCATACACAAATTGGCCGGTTTAAGGAGACTTGGATTACCAAAATTGCTCAAATTAAAATCATTTAAATTATAACTACTTCTTTATTAAATAGTCATAATTTAT
>JAJOOE010007581.1:0-27592 GCA_036250405.1 Solanum raphanifolium | reverse complement strand
TATTATCTTTATTTTTAATCCGTCATAGTTTTCATATGTTTTTTCATCTATTGCGTATTCTTCTTTATTCATTTATAAATTGTGTTGTAGTTTATATTTTAAGTTTTCTATTTGTATTTATAGATATAAAATAATTTTTCTTTGTGCTACTATAGATTTTTCACAAATTCCTGCAAATATATTACTGTTAAGTCTATTTTGCCTATGTCTCAATTCTTGTTTTTTTGCTATAATTATTTCAGTAAGTTTTTGTCTATATTCGTTATTCTCGTTATTCATTGTATCTTTAAATATTGAATATATTTATATTTTATTTTAGATATATTATCTATTAGGTGATCTAATTTGTCGTTATCAGTTTTTGTGATATTGAGTTGTTTATATTCTGGATATAATTTGTTTAATTTTCTTCTTATTTTTCTTAACTTTCTACCAGTATGTTTCTTCTTATATTTATTTTCATCCATAGCTCTGATACCATTTATAATTATTAAAATCAGAAGAAAAGCCTACAACAAGAGCATTAAAGGCAGGATTTATTTCGTCAGAAATGTTAACCAGATATTATAAGCTAATTGGACATAAATATTCTGACCATATATGTTCAAAATGTAATGGAGAAGATAATGTGATTCCCGATGTCCAGCTGGAATTATCAAATAAGATAGAGACGAAAGAAGATAAGAAGAAGAAGACAAGAAGAAGAAGACAAAAAAATAAAAAGAAGATAGATACATGAAGTAAAATGTTCATTATTATGTAAAGAAAGTCGTAGATAAAGGAGAAGACAAAGATATAAGATAAAAAGAAGAAGACAAAGAAGATAAGAAGAAGAAGACAAAAAGATAAAAAGAAGATAGACACATGTGCATTATTATGTAAAGAAAGTCGTAAAGTGTGCAGTAGTCACATTATTGTAAAGAATAGTATGTAAAAAAAGTCGTAAAGTGTACAGTAGACATGTAAAAAAGTCGTAAAGAGTACAGTAGACGCATTATTATAGAGAATAATATAGGATTAGAATTGTCTATATAAAGAAATGTACATGTAACATAATGGGCAAGCCTTCAATAAACGAAGCAAGCTTTCATAAAAAACACTCTCAAATACTTAAGATATTCATACTTAATAGATAATGGAACAACCTTCAGATATCATGGATAAGCAAGAGGCAAAGGTATATTGTTCAACAAATATGCAGAACTAATTTCATATATTCCTGAATATCATATATATGATTGAATAAATTTATGTTAGTTATTATATATTAGAATTATTTGAATCATAATTTCTAGTTTATTAGCACACTGGAAATAGGGAGAAAACTTATATACTATGCCATCCTAATGTTGAAACCGGTAGGCAAGGAAAGCCATTTAAGGGAGTAAACAAAGTTGAGGCACTGATAAGAAGGAAGTATCTGCTAAAGTACGATGCTAGTAGTGACAGGAGAACATGATAAACAGATAATCTAATTCATAATGATCTAATATGAATTTAATCAATTATGAATATGATAGGAAGGAATAATTGAAAATAAAAAACCTGCATAACAACGAACATGACTACATACATGCATGATAAAATGATAAAAAACTATGAAACTTTAATCTTATATATACTTAAAGGTATAGAGATAATTGAATTAAGAAGAATAATATGGAAAAAATATTTAATGATGATGAATCAGAAGATATATTAAACCAACAATGGTATGTAATAGACCTACATGATCTAGACCTCGATAGAATAAAATTATATGGCTTAGAAATAGATTCAGATTAAAATGAACTACGAATATTTACAATATTGGATAGAAGCTATGGAAAATATAAAACTGCTAAAACAATTAATGGAGAATAATTTATATATGTACCTAAGAACCCAAGATATGTTATATCTAGAGTACATCATAAATAATATTCAAGAAATAACAAGATTAAAATCTCTAGCAAAAGAATATTATAATAAAATCTTTACTAAAAATTAATATAAGAACGATGAAGTCCGCACCCCCGAAAAATGGTGTCTCCCAAAAACCCTTTCCAAACTTGAGAAAAAATATCCCAAAAAGCACTATTCTATTATGAAAATTAAATTAAATGTTCGACTATTCAGGGCTTTGAGTACTGGAACAAAGGGCGGAGTGCGTCCCTTTGGCGAATCGCCAAGTGTGCTTGGCGATGCTCAGGCTTCAGCTTCTTCGTTCTTTTCAGCCTTTTTGTTCCTTTTTGCGCCTAAGTGTCCATGCTTCCACTAAACTTCAAATACCTGAAACTTAAGAGTTTTCATCAGATCTGGAGACAAATTAAACATTTGAGGACACTATATCTATCAAAATAAAGCCCTAAATGAGTCCAATTTAGTACTCATCAACACCCCCAACTTAAACTTTTGCTTGTTCTCAAGTTCAGCAGTTCAAATAGGATGTCTCATACAGTGCTACACAAGACTCAATCATGAATGCCCACAACAAGAGTTAATTTACTTATGCAGGAATCAATTGTATACTCAAAGATTCAAGTTGTGAGCTAGACTATTGAGTATGAATTTCATAAAGGCTCCATGAGATGGTGTTGAGCATGCTTTAAGTTTGGAGAAGGTAATGAAAATGAGAAATTTTTGAGATTTCATGCATATTGGTTGTTACATGTAGTTCCTATCTTTCTTATGATGAATTGAGTATGTTTGAGTTTGGAGTTGATGTTTCCTCCTTAGTTGTGTGTATTTTGTTGAGTTGCATGAATGATGGGCTGCTAGTATTTAGTCTTTACTTCCGTAAGATGTCTAGAAACGTCATTCGAGGACCAATGTTCCCAAGGTGGAGATAATGTAATACCCCGGAATCTAATAGGCTAGATTAGGGCTAAGTGAGAGGGCAAGAGCCAAGGGAGAGAGCTAAAGCAGCCCAACTACCATGAGAGCCGTCACGGCTCTTAGTGGCCACAACAGCTCGTGGTGGTGAGGCAGTAGCCTACTCAAGGCTGCCCAAGCTAGACTCCTACACACGAGCCACTTCACGGCTCGTGAAACCTTAGACGGATCGTGGGAGGGGTTGTGGTGGTGCCTTAGGTTTTTAGGGGAGAAGGGAAGGTGTCCTAGCCACTGGTCCAAGACCACGAAGAGGACAATGGCTCGTAGTGAGGACCACGACTCGTGGATCCTCTCATTAAGAGTGGAGAGTGGACTGCCAAGTGGGGATTAAATGGGTCATTCCGGTTTTAATTAGAATAAAGATAAGTCATTTTGCCTAAGCCTAGTACACCTATATAAGTCATTTAAACTCTAAAATTCACCCATTCAAGTCATTATTTCCAAACCCCAAAAGAAAATCAAAGATCTTCCTCTCCAAAATATTTCTCTCTCTAAAAACTTGAAGAAGAAGAAGAAGAAAAAGAAGAAGAAGAAGGAGATTCAAGCTAGGGTTCAAGAGCAAGCTTGCATACTTCAATTTCTTTGGGCATTGATAGTAAGGTATGATAGTTTTCATACCATGGATTCCTTGAATCCATGGAGTTCCCAAATCTCTCAATTTCAAAAGGTAGAATTCCCCAATTGATTTAGGGTTATGTTCAATTGTCAAGGGTTCTTTCCAAAGTTTATTTAATTGATTGGATTATGATCTTCTATTCATGAATTGATGAATTATAATGCTTTTATGATGAATTCCCCCATGAACCCATGTAATCCCCATGTTTTCAAGTTATGAACTGTGTGTTATGGGATTATGATGAAATCCATATCTAACCCATGTTTTCTAAGAGTTTATGATTGAAATCTATCCAAATGCTTTAATGATGCTTTGACAGTAAAGTATCAATGATGATGATGTTGCTCTATTGTTGAAAGGATATTCTCATAAAACACATACTAGTATGATGTGAAAGGTTTTCTCACATAATGATGATTCTAAGGTTGAAAGACTTTCTCACCTAATTGAATCTAAGATTAAAAGTGATCATGGATGGTGAAAGGTTTTCTCACGTATGGTCTATAGAGCTATCCTAATGAACTCATTTGGATTGGTTGTCCAATGGACATATTTCCATGAGACATGAGTTGAGTCAAAACTTAATAACTACTCCATGGGATTTATGCTTAGCACCGAGTGGATATTGTAGTGAAATGGAAGCTCTCACGTAGTAGAGTCTGGGCTTCCAAAGGAACTCTCACGTAGTAGAGTCCGTGTTTCCAAAGTAATCTCAGGATATGAAATCCTTCACGTAGTGGAGTTCGGGTTTCTTATAACAATCTCTGTATCCTTTAAACTATGTAACCCCATAGATTATTTAGCTATTGGATCCACCTAAGCTAAGAGTTAATTGTTCTACCTTAGGCTAGTAGAACAACCCTTTTCGGTGTGGGAAACACTGTGGAATCATGTTATAGCTCACATGGTCTCCTGTTGGTTAAGGATAATTTCCACAACAAGATTAATAATGAACTAGGGCTACTTGAAGAAGTATGACATATGAGTTCAATGGTTTTAAAGATGATGTTCACTTGCATTGACTATAATGTAATGACCTATGTTTTCTAACTCTTTCATATGATTTTTTAGCTTGTTAAATTGCATGTCATGAAATGAAATGTCCCTTTTAGCATGTTTTAAGTATTTTATGCATGGCTATCATACTTGGTACATTGTTTTGTACTAATGCATACTCTTACTTACATTTTTACCAAATATAGGGTCCGATATTCAGGGTTCTCAATTTCGTGGCTAGAAGTTGACTTCAGATATATTCCGAGCTTTGGTGGGTCCTCATGCTTCGAGCGGAGTTTTATTGTATTCAATTTCTTTAGTGTATTTCTCTTTTGGACATGATGTATGGGTTAGGCCTAATTTCATTCGATTGTAATAGATGGCTATGATAAGACAAAGTGTCTAGACTTTCGCTTTTCTTTATAAAATCTATTTGGACTTGAAATGTTGTTTTACTCTTATTGTTCGATTTCTTATGTTATAAGTACTAAGTGGCTTGTATAGAGTCCTTCGGCGTTATATACGCCATGTTACATCTAGGGGTACCCCTGGGTCGTGACAAACTTGGTTATCAGAGCACAAGGTTTAGAATGGTCCTAGGATGTCTCATAAGCCATGTTTAGTAGAGTCTTGTTCATGAGTGTGAAGCATGCCACACTTATGAATGAGAGGCTACAAGATGTTTAGAAAGCTCCACTTTTTTCATTACTCTTAAGTCGTGCAATAGAGTTTAACTCTATAAGGTCTTTATCCTAATCCTTACCCGGTGGTCTACAGAACATGACTACTCAAGGAGCTTTCGCTAGTGCAATTGAGGGAGACAAGGATGATCTAGGAGCTCCTCTTCATGCTCCTCAAGCTCTAGTCAACCGTTTGACTGATCAAGTGACTAATGTAGAGTTTATGGCTGCTTTTATATTGTTGGCTGAAGCCATGGAGGCCTAGGCCAATTGGGAAATTGTGGTCTACGTGAACCCAATTGTGGGTACGACAACATATGAAATGAGGAACTTCACTAGGAGAAATACTCCGGAAGGAAGGTCTTGAAAACTAGAAAGGGCAAAAACCAAGGACGGTAACTCTACGTTTGATGGATATGGTCGTCCTAGATTTCAACAAAGGTTTTACGGACAAGGTTCTTCTAAGGTTCCTCCAAGGTTTAGCAAAGAGAGGGTGTCTAACCCTAAGTCTCAAGGAAAGGGTAGTGGATCCCTATTTCCTAATTTTGCTAGGTGTGTAAAGAGGCACGAGGGTAAATGTCTAGCCGGCAGAGAGGGTTGCTATGGTTGTGGTAAAAGTGGTCATAAAATGAGGTATTGCCCAATGCTTACGACAAAAGGAAGAGAGGGCAAGCAACCTCCTCCTAGTGGTTCGGTTACTAGATCTCCCAATCAAGATAGGTTCTATGGTCTTCAGACTCATGGTGAACAAGAGCATTCTCCCAATGTGGTTTTCGATAAGTAGAAAGTCTTCCAACTTGTTGTATATGCTTTGTTAGATCCCGATGCTACCTTGTCTTTTGTGACACCAAAGTATGGCTATGTGGATTTATGTGTAGTTAGAACCATTTTTCTGTCTCTACTAATGTTGGTGATTCTATTGTGGCTAAGGGGGTTTATAGGAAGTGTCTCGCTTTCCCTATCTTATAGAGTTACTATTGTTGATTTGGTAGAGCTTGATATGTTAGACTTTGATGTTATTCTTCGTAAGGATTGGTTGTACTCTTGTTATTCTTCTATTGATTGTAGAACCCGTGTAGTCAGGCTTTAGTTCCCGAATGAACATATGCCAGAATGGAAGGGGAGAAATTCTATGCCGATAGGTTAGTCTGTTCCTTATACGAAGGCTAGAAGGATGATGACTAAAGGTTGCATTTACCACCTCGTTAGGGTGAGGGAAATAAATTTTTGTATTGACTAACTTCAAGGGGCTAGTTATTTCTCTAAGATTTATCTTCGATCGGGTTATCACCAATTGAGGGTGAAGGATGATGATATTCCGAAGACGGCTTTTAGAACCCGGTATCGTCATTATTTGTTTTTGGTAATGTCGTTTGGGTTGACTAATACCCCAATGGCATTTATGTGTTTGATAAATAGGGTGTTTAGACAACACATTGACATGTTGTAATTGTGTTCATTGATGATATATTTATTTATTTGAGAAGTGAGGATGAGCATATGGATCATTTGAGGATTGTTTTGAAAGTTCTTAAGGACTAACAACTCTATGCGAAGTTTAGCAAATGTGATTTTTGGTTAAGGTCCGTAACTTTCCTCGGTCATATAGTGTTACTTAAGGGTATTGAGGTAGATCCTAAGAAGACGAATGCGGTCAAGAGTTGGCCTAGAACTCTAACCCCTTTGAATATTAGAAGATTTTTGGGTTTGGCCAGTTACTATAGAAGGTTTGTTGAGGGGTTTTCTTCCATTGCCTCTCCTTTGATGGCCTTGACTCAAAAGAAGGCTAAGTTCATTTGGTCTGAAGCTTGTGAGATGAGTTTCCAAGAGTTGAAAGATAGACTTACTTCCGCTCCGGTGTTGACCTTACCAAAATGGATAGATGGTTTTATGGTTTATTGTGATGCCTCAAGAATTGGGCTAGGGTGTATGCTAATGCAAAATGGGAAATTCATTGCCTACGGTTCAAGGTAACTTAAGATTCATAAGAAGAACTATCCTACCCATGATCTTGAATTAGCGGCGGTTATTTTTGCCTTAAAGATTTGGAGGCATTAATTGTACGGAGTGCATGGTTGATGATTTCACTGACCATAAGAGTTTGCAATATGTGTTCAATCAAAAGGATTTGAATCCTTACCAAAGTAGATGGCTTGAATTATTGATGGAGTATGACATGAGTGTTGTACATCACTCCGGTAAAGCTAATGTGGTAGCGGATGCTCTTAGTTGGTTATCGATGGGTAGTATTACTCTTGTTGAAAAAGAAAAGAAAGAGTTGGTTAGAGATGATCATAGATTGGCCCGATTAGGTGTTTAATTAGTAGATTCCACATAGGACGATGTTATGGTTCATAATGGGTTCGAATCATCTTTTGTGGCAGATGTGAAAGATAAGCAAAGGCTTGTTCCAATTTTGGTTGACTTGAAAGAAGCGGTACTTAAGAAATCTGTTGAGGCTTTCTCCCAAGGGGAAGATGTTGTGCTTAGATAGCAAGGTCGTTGAGTGTCCCTGATGCTTATAGTGACCAACGACACTAACCTACGGTATGAGTGTCTACGATCGTCGATAGTATAGTAACCCAACTAAAGGTTGTGGTCGTGTCCCAAGGGAGCAGTTTTGAGAATTGATAGAAAAATAAAATTACATTCTAATTAGTCGTAGCTAAAGATATTAATGAACAAAAACTTAGTAAATTAAGGGGGTGACACGAAAGTGTCAAAAATCAAATGGGGGTTTTGTAACAAGTGATAAAATAGCAAAATAAACAAGAAAATCAAGTATGGGGAAAGGTGCTTGGGATGTGACCACAATACAAGTTGAGATAAATCGTTGGGTACATGCTTTCAATAGGAAATTTGCAAGACAATAGTGACTAAGCTAAGCTTTCAATGGAAATAAGTTCCCTCTCGGGCAACTTACCCCATTTCAAATGCGTTCCTCTCGGACACCCATTTGGCGCATGAAGACCAGCCTACACCTTATCCCACTCACTCTCTTGAGCTGAGTGTTAGGATATAGGACTAGGGCTCACCCTCTCGGGCTGAACCTCATGTCAACCCACTCCTTAGGCCATCAGTCTAGTAGTTTTGGTTTCGTGACATCCCTCTCGGGAAAGCCGAAAATACATGGGTGGCTTTGTATTTGCAACTACAAACCCTTTAGATTAAACCACAACCACTGGATGAAATCACCATTAAGATACATCTAACCTATCAGCAAGCAAGACCCAACAAGAGTATCAACTCATATTAGCTAAATCACACCCCAAGAATGGGGTTTTTTTAGCCACACATCAAGAAATAAGAAATTATACCTAACATGATAAAGAAATCAACTGGGTATAAGAAATTAAACCTTGAATTAAGCTATGGAAGAAGAATAAAGAAGACCCACTTCCAACTTGGGGAAGATGAACTCCTTTCTTCAAGTCTCCACAAAACTCTCTCCAAACTTGAGAGAAAAATACTATAGACTAATAATAATCTTTACTCTAAAATATTCCACACTAAGACTACAACTCTAACTAGTATTTATAGTTTTCACAGATTGTGCTGCGGAGGATCATTTGGCGATATTAGTCGATATCGCCGATGAACTCGGTGATCCGCCCTTTAATTAGCTCATCGCCTTCAGTGTCTTGCCTTCTGCATCCTCATATTCTGCATCATTGGGCAGTACAGTACTGCTTCGCGAAACTAATCAGCGACTCGCCGACTGCTCCTTTCCTCGCCTTTTGATCCACTTCCTTCAAGGCTTCACGTACTGGAAGAAAGGGCGATGCATGTCAATTCGGCGACTCGCCAAGTTGGACTCGGTGATCCGCAGACTTTCATTTCTTGTTCTTTTCAGCCCTTTTTGCTCTGTTTTGCGCCTAAGTATTCATGCTTCCACTAAAACTTCAAATACCTGAAACCTAAGCATTTTAATCAGGTATTGAGATAAAAACAAGCATTCGAGGACACTATTCCTATGAAAATAAAGTCCTAAATGAGTCCAATTTGTGGACTCATCAACACCCCCAACTTAAATTTTTGCTTGTTCTCAAGCAAACTCAAGTTCAGTCGTTGAGCAACGTGTCTCAAATAGTGCTACACAAGACTAAATCGTGAACATACACAACAAGACTCAAATTACTTATGCAAAGATCAATTGTGTACTCAAAGATTCAAGTTGTGACACACCACTACCAAAGATTCGCATGCTCGCAATACTTGCTACTTTTGCAAGTTCAAGCTCAACAAAAAGTATCTAAATGCCCTCACACAAAGAATGATTCCATATTCACACCTATAGGTTAATCAATTTAAGATCATGAATTAGATGCAACACTCACACTCAAAAAGAGGAACACAATGCATGTTTTCACCCATAGGCTTGCCCTTATTTTCCAATTGATCTTCGGTTCGGCTCACTCAAGATCAAAAAGGTCTTTCTAAGGCTTGTTATGGGGCTGAGTGCAAAGGTATGGTCATTTAGGCTTAGTGACTTTTTGCTCATCAGATGTGGTATTCTGAAAGCATTCCCTTCTTTTCCTTTATCAATTTTTTTTCTAGTGCTTCTAAGTCATCTTTTTATTCACTTCCATGGATTGCCTGGAAACCCGATTTTATTCCACTTTTTTTTTTTTTGATTGAAGGGTTTTCGCTGTTCTGCAACACCATGGGTTAAGGGGGACTTTTCTTGCACTTCTTGACTTCTCCTTTTCCTTTTCACCACACCCCCAACTTAGGCTTTTGGCCTAAGTTGCCTATTCACTAAACCACCAATCAAGAGGATTATAGGTAGTGGGTCAAATTTAGTCTAGGATTCATCAAGGTTCTTCCAAAGAAAGGTAAGGCTCAAAGGGTGTTCAAGAGAGTTTCACACGCTCACGGGTAGACCACGAAAGAGGTATATGTCAAATCTAGCTTACACTCTTTAAAGTTGATTAAGATCATTTCAAGAGCACACCTTTCTAAATCAATCAGACTAACAGGGCAAATTCTGGGTTTATTCATGCATGGTTCAAAGTAAGTTGATCACACAAGGCATCGACACTTAAGTCAAACAAGACTACACACTTTAGCTAGTGTGCAACAGTCATTACAAGAGAATCAATTTGATAAATGGCTGATCACAACGAGATGCAAAGAGTTCACATATTGTCTATGCAACTTCATTTGGTCTCATCGTAGCCGTACATTCATGTTTGTTCAATTATGAGCACTATTCAAGTCATCGGTATTGATCAAAATCGATACTCGAATTTGCAAAAGAACAGCCACATTCAACACATACAAGAGGTGGCAAAAAAATTTGAAGGGTCAAAAATCATTTTCAATTAAAAGAAAGGAGCCACAAGCTCAAACCTTCCACAAAAAGCAGTGTATAACACAATTTAAGCTAAAAACCCAATATATAAATAAAACAAGAGTCATAATCAGCACACAAAAGGTGGGCCTCACCTCACCACAAATAAAAACCATTTGTCCTCAAATGCAAATGAAGTAAAGTATCCAAAAGTGAAAGAAAGTAAGACAGAGAGGGAGGTAAAGAAAGGATCATGTATATGAAGTCTATCCATCTATCTGGGCCTCAGTGCCCGGTGCAGCAGTTTGTACTTGGCCATCAGTACTCGGGGTCACCTCAGGAGGAACAGTAGTACCAGATCCACCAGGAGTTACCACAGGTGTATCTGCCAAAAAGTTTCGCACAGCTGCATAGAATCCCCGGACCCATGAAGGGATATAGGAGCCTCGGGGAGTAGTCTCCCTATCAGAAATGGGCCTTTTTGCCCTTGCCTTTATTTCCAGGTGGAGGTTCTTGTCTTCTCTTCTTGGGAGGATTTGACCCCCTTTCATTTATTATGATATCCCGTGCTCTTTTCCCGGGTGGCATGATAATATTGGTCTTTACCATATCTCGGGATACTCAGTCTTCTCCCCATTAGACTCAACAACATGCAAGCATAATTCCACAAGATTTAACCGATTTTAAGGCATAAAAATATGGGATTTTAACAATATAAACACTATGGGCAAGATATTCACATGCATAAGAAAAAACAATTAAGAACACACATCACTAAGATAAGATCATTGCAAATGAGTACAAAATTGCTAAAAATAAATTTGGGGTTCAGAAAACCAACCTTAGGTGCCGATTAAAATACTTTTGAAATGCTAGGCGGCAATATAATCTAAATTCAAGTACAAATCAACGACTACAATACTCTAAAAGTGCAAAAATATATAAACTAGAGTGCGGGTGTGAGTTTGGGAAGATAAATAGTGAGGGAAAGTGAAAGAGTTTGAAGCTTTTGAACCTTTGGCCTTAAAATCGTCCAGTTCTCGCCCAGTTGGCGACGTTAATCATTCTCGCTGACACATTTGACGATCCGTCGACTGGTCACTAACCTCTTCGAGTTTTACAGGACCTCCAGTTAATGTGGGGGTCCAAACGGTGGACTAGATCGCGATTGCCGACCTGGTCGGTGATTCGCCAAGCTTCTCATGCGCTCACCGAGTTTTACATACTCTAATTTGAATATGTCTTGAGTCAAACGGCGGATTAGGTCAGGCTCCCCGTCTTCCTCGGCGATGCGCTGACTGGACCATTTACTTGCCAACCTGCACTTTTCAAACATTTTCCATACTTTAACCGGCACAATCAATACACCATTATTTACCAAAACAAAAATAAAGCAATAAAAGGGTCTTGGGTTGCCTCCCAAGCAGCGCCTTAGTTAACGTCGTGGCACGACGCAACTCTTCACTCAAGTTCCATTAGTGAGGTTTGCCTCATTTTCATAAGGCCACCCCTCTTTTGGCTTTGGGTAGGGAGAAGATAGCACTTGGTCCATTTGGGACCTTTGTCATCATTCACACTCATTATTCCTGTTTCAACACACAAACAAACAAAACAAAACTAAAAATAAAATTAGTAAAACTACAACTATTAAAAACATAAATTCTACTTAACTAAGAATTCCCAAATAACACCACTCCCTGGCAGCGGCGCCATTTTGATGCTTATCGTGACCAACGACTCTAACCTACGGTATGAGTGTCTACGATCGTCGATAGTATAGTAACCCATATAAAGGTTGGGGTCATGTCCCAAGGGAGCGATTTTGAGAATTGATAGAAAAATAAAATTACATTTTAACTAGTCGTGGCTAAAGATATTAACGAACCAAAAACATAGTAAAGTAAACGGGGTGACACGAAAGTTTCAAATATCAAATGGGGGTTTTGTAACAAGTGATAAAACAACAAAATAAACAAGAAAATCAAGTATGGGGAAAGGATCTTGGGATGTGACCGCAATACTAGTTGAGATAAATCGTTGGGTACATGCTTTCAATAGGAAATTTGCAAGACAATAGTGACTAGGCTAAGCTTAAATGGAAATAAGTTCCCTCTCAGGCAACTTACCCCGTTTCAAATGCGTTCCTCTCGAACACCCATTTGCCGCATGAAGACCAGCCTACACCTTACCTCACTCACTATCTCAAGCTGAGTGTTAGGATATAGGACTAGGGATCACCCTCTTGGGTGGAACCTCATGTCGGCCCACTCCTTAGGCCATCAGTCTAGTGGTTTCGGTTTCGCGACCTCCCTCTCGGGCAAGCCGAAAACACATGGGTGGCTTTGTATTTGTGTAACGACCCGAGAGCACCCCCTAGTTGTTACATGCGTATTTGACCTCTCGGAGGTCTTATACAAGCCTTAGCATTCATTCATCGCATAGATCATAAAATCACTAAGAATTTAAAACTTTTATTCAATAAAACTTCAAGAGTAATCAATATTTGAAGACATCAATACGCAAGCAGAACTACTAAGTCTCTTTAGCCAATCTTAGACAAGAACTTAAAACGTACTAAGGGACACGTCCCTTTACAAATGAAATGAAACTTAAGTGTCTATTACAATGACTAAGAAACTTCTAAACATAGTCCTCGAATCTTGAGGACATACCAAAGACTTGGAAGAGTGAAGCAATCCAAGCAACTCCAAAGCACAATCTCCTCCTAGTTACCACAACCTACTTCATTCACTAATGACATAAGATCATCACATACATTCCATTCAACATAAGCACTTACATTCTATTCATTATGACTCACTTTCACATTAGCATGCTCAAAGACCAACACTTTCATTAATTAGCCCAATAAGACTCATTCATTCGTTATCATTACTAAGACACACCAAGATCTCCCTTAAATGTCTACTTGTGCAATGTCTAGATAATGTCCTATTCCACCACCTATCCTAAGTAGTACACCCTTAAGAGACCCTAGTTCATTCATTCATTAATGTGGGGGAGGAGCCTTGATCGACATAAACCATGGAGCTTGACATGGAATCCCGGTAGTACCCTTACCGGATGAGATATCCCTACTTGCCTAAGGTAGGGTCATTCTTTTAGCATTTACGTGATAGAGACCACTGGCTAGTCCTATGTGGGCACATAGTTAAGGGATAGAAGGATTGCTTCTAAGTACTCTCATCTCAACTCACAAAGCAGCACCCATCTTAAGGATTTCTACTAAATACTCACATCTCAACTAACGAAGGAGTATCCACCCATCCTCATATCCTCCCGGTGCTAGAAATTACTCCCCCACGGAGTTAGGACATTCATTTCATTCATTCATTTAGGGATAAGGATTGCTACTAAGTATTCTCATCTCAACTCACGAAGGAATACCCATCCTAACCCTCATTCATTCATTAAGGAAGCTATTGGTTTCAAAGATGAGAAAACCTTTCATCCAGGAACCCCATTCATTTAAGGAGTACTTTATGAGACTATCCTTACAATAGACCCAACTTTCATTCATTAGCATTAACTCCCATTCTTTTCATTCATTCTTACATTCTTTCATTCATTCTTCATTAGGTGTGAGATTAGGTAAACATAGTCTACCCCAACCTCACCTTCATTATAAGTCATTCAAGAAGACAACAACCAAGCATAACACATAAAGTCTCTTACACATGGTCACATTTCATGCTCTTAGACCATACACAAATTCACATCATATCACATTACCTTCACATAATCAACATTACTCAAAACAACAATCGTCCAACTTTGCCTACAAGGCCATGATAACAACATGGTTATAAAGTAAACACCTCCCCACTTTCAAAGGGATCAAACCTCACAATTCTAACATCTGCAACATATATATAAAATACTAGAATCAATAATCTATTCACAACTTCATCATCATCATAAGCCTTAGGTCACAATTGCCCATTCAAGGCCAACATCCAATATAACACAATTGACCATCAATTTCTCATAATTCAATATAGAACAATACATAAATCAATAGCCCATAACAATCTACACATTAATATCACATTATTAGCTCATAATCAATAGACCCACTTTAGACCCAAAATTTAGGATTTCATGATATGCAAGGGTTCATGGAGTTTTTTTTATCTTAAAACCATCAATATTAACATAAATCATCATTTGAAATACTTTCTTGCAAGAACCCAAACTTAGAATTGAAATTGGGGTTTTTAGTGTTTTTGAAAAACATTCAAATCACTTTGATTTAGCTCTTTGATTGAAAGGAGAATCAAAGATAAAATTCCCATACTTTTATGATTAATTTCCTAGGAATTTGAAGGAGAAATCAGTAGGAACCCATCCCCTAGCTTGAAGCTTCATCAATGTCTTCTATGAAGTTCTAGAGAGAGAATTTATTTGAGAGGGAAGGTTCAATTTGGATAATGAGGTCTAATTCTAGATTTTGGGGTTCTAACCACTTAAAATACCATAAAATAGGTAGAATAACTGTTTATAATAATTCCCCAAACTACCCAAACTACCCCTCACTTAGTTGGACCTTTTAAACAAGTCAAACTTGAGTTTTATTTTCGCAGATTTCGTCGGGAAACAAGTCCGCAACACGGAGGTGTTCCCACAAGTTTCTGGAAATTAAATTTCGAGGCAGAAGAGTCCGCGACGCGGACCAAACTTTTTGGCCCTTGGTGGAGCTAGTCTGCGACGCGGACATTCTCCCTCCATGAGCATTTTTGCAAGTTGCCTTAGCAGCTTGCTTGGCCAAGGGTTGGGGTCCTCCTCGGGGACCCTTAGGGTGGTCCCGGGGAGTCGTACCCAAACGTTTCGACCCTAAAAACATTTATTAAGACACTAGGGTTACCTCCACTGATTTTAGACTCCAAACAACACATAAAAACATGAACAACATACTAGAAAATACCAACACATAAAAGACTAGTTTCCGAATGTCTTGGTCGTCCCTTGATGTTTGACTCCAAACTCTTTAAAACTGTCTAAAAAGGATATTCTTCATTATTTTAACAAGTTATTAATGCATAAAACCTATGTGAGGCTCTACTTTATCCTACTTCATTTTTTAGGGGTGTTACAATATCCCCCACTTGGGAACATTAGCCCTTGAATGACACTTCAAACATTATTGAGTAAAGACTCTAGGACTAGCATCCCACAACAAGCATGTAATATCATTACTACTGGACACATCAAGGAGGAAACATCAACTCCACATAAAAAGCATTACAACAAGACTTTCAAGCAATTCAAGGAAGTAAGAATAATATCTACCACTCAATATGCACAAAACTTTACCATTTCTCATTTCTTTGGAGGAACTTCCTTCTCCATAGCATATCATGCTCATAACAACATTTATAGGCTCACCTTACAATTTCTCTCAAAAGCATAATCATGCAACATCAAGATCACATCAAGGCATGCTCAACTAGGCATCTCGTGGAGCAATTTAAACAATTCTTTATAAATGCATATAAATCATGAGGGACATAATCAAGAAAACTCATTTATTTATTTAAACAAGAATTCAATTAAAATATGCACATCATAAGGAGAATATGGATACTCAATTCACATAAGACTCCAACATGCAACATGCTACTAAGAACTCTTTGTTTCAAGCTTGAATTAGAATAGAAGGAAAAGATAAGGATATCAACGACCTTACTACTCCAATCTTCATCCCCCACTTGGGGTAAACCCATCTAAGGTTATCATCAAACAACAAAGAAAATTGACTTACCTTCATTTGTTCCCTTATCCTTGTTAGCTTGAAGCATATAGAAACAGTTCCTCTTAGGAGCATTTAGATCCGGGCCATCATAAGCAATTTGATTGATCTCTTTCCCTTTTACCTTAAGTGTAGGGCAATCTCTCATCTTATGACCCTTACTCCCACATCCAAAGCATCCATCCGTACCAGCAAGACACTTGCCTAAATGTTGCTTTCCACAAGTAGCACACCTAGGCCTCTCAAAAGTAAAACCACCACCATTCCCTCTTTGAGGTTTAGGGTTAGACACCATATCATTGTTGACCATTGAAGAATCTTGGTTATAGAACCTCTTCTTAGACCTAGATTGGTTTTGTTCATCCGGCCTAGCCCTCTTCATATCTCTATTCATCTTCCTAAGCTTCGTCTCCTCAAGTTTTTGAGCATAAACCATAAGCCTAGAGATATCCATATCATGATAGAGCATGGCCGTACGACACTCTTCTTCAACCAAACCGGAAACCCCCATCATAAACTTATTCATTCTAGCCCTAGAATTTGCTACCAAGGTAGGAGCATACTTAGAGAGTTGGTTAAACATGAGAGAGTATTCCTTCACACTCATATTCCCTTGATGTAGGTTCATGAACTCAACCAACTTTTGCTCCCTCAAATCTAAGGGGAAAAACCTATCAAGAAAGGCCATCTTAAACACTCCCCAATCTATTGGGTCTGCCCCTATGGGTCTCTCATCCCTCTATTGCTCAAACCACACTTGAGCTACATCCTTGAGTTGGTAGGAAACCAACTCCGCCTTCTCCCTAGGAGTCACTCCCATTGCATCCACAATCTTAAACACCTCATATATAAAGTTTTGTGGGTCCTCATCTAACTTAGAACCCAAGAAGGTAGGAGGATTCATCCTTGTGAAATCCCTTAACCTTGAGGCCACGGTACTCTTAATAGCATTCACCCTAAGCCTCACATCTCTATTTGCTTGAGTAGTCATGGCACGGGCTAGGGAGAGAAAATCCTATCTAATCTCCCCATTAGTCATATCTGAGAAAACCACCGGACCCACATTATCTTGCCCACCTAAAGAAGCTTGGTCACCTTGCATTCCTTTGGGAAGAACTCCCCAATCATCTATCTCTTCTTCCGCTCTCCTCCGGTTAGCCCTCGTATTCATATCCTATTAACACAAGAGACGGATTAGGAAAAGGACACTTATAGACCAAACTCTAAGGCACGACATCAAGAACAATGAAACAAAGTGAAACTTCTATCGTCCTATAGCCCCAAACTCATAGATGTGTCGCGACTCACACCGATAAACAAGACTCTACTAGACGTGGCGTTCGAGACTTTGAACCTAAAAGTAATCTTTAAATCCTTGTTCTGATACCAAGTTTGTAACGACCCGAGAGCACCCCCTAGCCATTACATGCGTATTCGACCTCTCGGAGGTCTTATACAAGCCTTAGAATTCATTCATCGCATAGATCATAAAATCACTAAGAATTTAAAACTTTTATTCAATAAAACCATAAGACTTCAAGAATCATCAATATTAGAAAACATCAATACGCAAGCGGAACTACTAAGTCTCTTTAGCCAATCTTAGACAAGAACTTAAAACGTACTAAGGGACACGGCCCTTTACAAATGAAATGAAACTTTAGTGTCTATTACAATGACTAAGAAACTTCTAAACATAGTCCTCGAATCTTGAGGACATACCAAAGACTTGGAAAAGTGAAACAATCTAAGCAACTCCAAAGCACAATCTCCTCCTAGTTACCACAACCTACACTTGTAGTAAAATAGAAGAAAGGGGTTAGTACAACACACGTGCTAAGTATGAGGATATGCAAAACATGCTAAACAGGACATTTGTTCGGAAGTTATGCTTTCATGCCATTTTAATAAAATCTCATGAACATCAACATAATAGGCACCTTACAAGTCACAACCAATAATACAAAGTCATATGCTTCACAATACCTCATAAACATACATAACCCATTTACCTTTACCTTCTTTCCTTAGACCTCCACTTTAAGTAACCCTTAAGCAATACCTTTGTGCAATGTATGGGCAACGTCCCATACCATCACCCACACTAAGGCACCACCTTAAGGTCACACAAAGTGCACTTACCATGCATACCTCAATTTTCACCCATTGATCACATGAAACATATAAGCACATAAGCCAACAAGTCACTTCATAATGCTAGAACAATCATCAAATGTCATCCCAATACTAACCTAAGTAAGACATGGTGAAGCAGCCCATACTACCTCTCCATACCACACCCAAGTGATCCTTAAGGCTACACAAGACAAGCTCCATTCACATCTCAACATAAATTCTTGATTCAACTTAATGCATTTATACAACTTCATTCACTAATGACATAAGATCATCACATACATTACATTCAACATAAGCACTTACACTCAATTCATTATGACTCACTTTCACATTAGCATGCTCAAAGACCAACACTTTCATTAATTAGCCCAATAAGACTCATTCATTCATTATCATTACTAAGACACACCAAGATCTCCCTTAAATGTCTACTTGTGCAATGTCTAGATGATGTCCCATTCAACCACCTATCCTAAGTAGTACACCCTTAAAAGACCCTAGTTCATTCATTCATTAATGTGGGGGAGGAGCCTTAACCGGCATAGACCATGGAGCTTGACATGGAATCCTGGTAAGACCCTTACCGGATGAGGGATCCCTACTTGCCTAAAGTAGGGTCATTGTTTTGGCCTTTACGTGGTAGAGACCACTAGCTAGTCCTATGTAGGAACATAGTTAAGGGATAGAAGGATTGCTTCTAAGTACTCTCATCTCAACTCATGAAGGAGCACCCATCATAAGGGTTGCTACTAAATACTCACATCTCAACAAATGAAGGAGTATCCACCCATCTTCATATCTTCTCGGTGCTAGACATTACTCCCCCACGGAGTTAGGGCATTCATTTCATTTATTCATTTAGGGATAAGGATTGCTACTAAGTACTCTCATCTCAACTCACGAAGGAGTACTCATCCTAACCCAACATTCATTCATTTAGGGATAAGGATTGATACTAAGTATTCTCATCTCAACTCACAAAGGAATACCCATCCTAACCCTCATTCATTCATTAAGGAAGCTCCTGGATTCAAAGATAAGAAAACCTTTCATCTAGGAACCCCATTAATTCAAGGAGTACTTTATAAGACTATCTTTACAATAGACCCAACTTTCATTCATTAGCATTAACTCCCATTCTTTTCATTCATTCTTACATTCTTTCATTTTTTATTCACTAGGTGTGAGAGTAGGTAAATATAGACTACCCTAACCTCACCTTCATTATAAGTCATTCAAAGAAGACAACAACCAATCATAACACATAAGTCTCTTACACAAGGTAACCTTTCATGCTCTTAGACATTACACAAATTCACATCATATCACATTACCTTCATACAATCAACATTACTCAAAACAACAAGCATCCAACTTTGTCTACAAGGCCATGATCACAACATGCTTATAAAGTAAACACCTCCCCACTTTCAAAGGGATCAAACCTCACAATTCTAACATCTTCAACATATATATAAAATACTAGAATCAATAATCTATTCACAACTTCATCATCATCATAAGACTTAGGTCACAATTGTCCATTCAAGCCCAACATCCAATATAACATAATTGACCATCAATTCCTCATAATTCAATATAGAACAATACATAAATCAATAGCCCATAACAATCTACACATTAATATCACATTATTAGCTCATAATCAATTGACCCACTTTAGACCCAAAATTTAGGACTTCATGATATGCAAGGGTTCATGGAGTTTTTTTATCTTAAAACCATCAATATTAACATAAAACATCATTTGAAATACTTTCATGTAAGAACCCAAGCTTAGAATTGAAATTGGGGTATTTAGTGTTTTTGAAAAACATTAAAATCATTTTGATTTGGCTCTTTGATTGAAAGGAGAATCAAAGATAAAATCCCCATACTTGTATGATTAATTTCCTAGGAATTTGAAGGAGAAATCAGTAGGAACCCATCCCCTAGCTTGAAGCTTTGTCAATGTCTTCCATGGAGTTCTAGTGAGAGAATTTATTTGAGAGGGACGGTTCAATTTGGATAATGAGGTCTAATTCTAGGTGTTGGGGTTCTAACCACTTAAAATACCCTAAAATAGGTAGAATAACCGTTTATAATAATTCCCTAATGTACCCAAACTACCCCTTACTTAGTTGGACCTTTTAAACAAGTCAAACTTGAGTTTTATTTTAGCAGATTTCGTCGGGAAACAAGTCCGCAACGCGGAGGTGTTCCCACAAGTTTCTGGAAATTAAATTTCGAGGCAGAAGATTCCATGACACGTCCACGACGAGGACCAATTTTTTGGCCCTTGGTGGAGCTAGTCCGCGACGCGGAGATGCTCCCTCCGTGAGCATTTTTGCAAGTTGCCTTGGCAACTTGCTTGGCCAAGGGTTGGGGTCCTCCTCGGGGACCCTTAGGGTGGTCCCGGGGAGTCATACCCGAACGTTTCGACCCTAAAAACATTTATTAAGACACTAGGGTCACCTCTACTGATTTTAGACTCCAAACAACACATAAAAACATGAATAACATACTAGAACACACCAACACGTAAAAGACTAGTTTTCAAACGTCTTGGTCGTCCCTTGATGTTTGACTTCCAAACTCTTTAAAACTGACTAAAAAGGCTATTATTCATTATTTTAACAAGTTATTAATGCATAAAACTCATGTAAGGCTCTACTTTATCCTACTTCATTTTTAGGGGTGTTACAATTTGCAACTACAAACCCTTTAGATTAAACCACAGCCACTAGGTTAAATCACCATTAACATACATCTAAACTATCAGTAAGCAAGACCCAACAAGAATATCAACCCATATTTGCTAAATCACACCTCAAGAATGGGGTTTTTTTAGCCACGCATCAAGAAATAAGAAATTGTACCTAACATGTTAAAGAAATCAACTGGGTATAAGAAATTAAACCTTGAATTAATCTATGGAAGAAGAATAAAGAACACCCACTTCCAACTTGGGAAAGATGAACTCCTTTCTTCAAGTCTCCACAAAACCCTCTCCAAACTTGAGAGAAAAATACATAAAAAATACTAACTAATAATAATATTTACTCTAAAATGTTCCACACTAAGACAAAAACCCTAACTAGTATTTATAGTTTTCACAGATTGTGCTGCGGAGGATCGTTCATCGACATTAGTTGAGATCGCCGATGAACTCGGTGATCCGCCCTTTAATCAGCTCATCACCTTCAGTGTCTTGCCTTCAGCATCCTCGTATTCGGGATCATTGGGCAGTACAGTACTGCTTCGCAGAACTATTAGGCGACTTGCTGACTGCTTATTTCCTCGTCTTTTGATCCACTTCCTTCAAGGCTTCACGTACTGGAACAAAGGGCGGTGCATGTCAATTCGGTGACTCGCCAAGTTGGACTCGGCAACCGCAAAATTTCATTTCTTGTTCTTTTCAGCCCTTTTTGCTCCGTTTTGCGCCTAAGTGTCCACGCTTCTAGTAAAACTTCAAATATCTGAAACTTAAGCATTTTAATCAGGTATTGAGATAAAACAAGCATTCGAGGATACTATTCCTATGAAAATAAAGCCCTAAATGAGTCCAATTTGTGGACTCATCAATCCCTAATGTTCCTATTTGGGTTTACTTGAAAATCTCACCCATGAAGGGTGTAATGAGGTTTGGAAAGTAAGGGAAGCTTAGTCCCCATTTTGTAGGCCCATATGAGATTTTAAGACGGGTTGGTATGGTTACTTATGAATTAGACTTGCCAAGTGAGTTGGTGTCGGTGCATCTGGTTTTCCATATCTCTAGGCTTAAGAAGTGTGTTGGAGATCCGACATCCATAGTTCCCATAGAAGGGTTCGGAATGTATGAAATTCTTTCTTATGAGGAAGTTATGTTTGAGATTTTAGACCGGCAAGTAAAGAAGTTGAGAAACAAGGAAGTTGCTTTCGTAAAAGGTTATGGAGGAATCATTTAGTTGTGGGTGGTACTTGGGAGGTCTATATGATGTCCCGATATCCTCATTTCTTTCCTTCTACTCCTACTCTAGTTTGAGATGATGATTTCCTCATGGTTTGTTCTTTGTTTTGGAGTTGTGAGTGTTTTATGTGTTCCATGATTTCCTTATGTTATGCATGTTCATGAAAAACTTGTGATTTGAATAAAATGAGTTTATATGATTAATTTTCCTCATATTGTTGTGCATTAAGTATGAGTTTCCTATATACTTCATGAGATGAATTGTTGAACATGCTTTAGCTAGGCTATTGAGTATGAATTGCATAAAGGTTCCAGGAGATGGTGTTGAGCATGATTTTACTTTGGAGAAGGTAATTCCTCCTTGAACATGAGAAATTTTTGAGATTTCATGCATATTGGTTGTTAGATGTAGTTCCTATCTTCCTTATGATGAATTGAGTATGTTTGAGCTTTGAGTTGTGTGCATTTTGTTGAGTTGAATGCATGATGGGTTGCTAGTATTGAGTCTTTACTTTCGTAAGGTTTCTAGAAACGTCATTCGAGGAAGAATGTTCCCAAGGGGAAGATAATGTAACACCCCGAAATCTAATAAGCTAGAGGAGGGCTAAGTGAGAGGGCAAGAGCCAAGGGAAAGGGCTAGAGCAGCCCAAGTTTCCCTATGCACTGCCCACCTTCCACGAGAGCCTTCATGGCTCGTGGTGGCCACCACGGCTCGTGGTGGTGGGGCAGTAGCCTCCTCAAATCTTCCCAAGTTAGACTCTTCCACACAAGCCACTTCACGGCTCGTGAAGCCTTAGACGGATCGTGAGAGGGATCGTGGTGATGCCTTAGATTTTTAGGGGATAAGGGAAGGTGGTCTAGCCACTTGTCCAATACCACAAAGAGGACCACGGCTCGTGGAGCCTCTCGTAAAGAGTGGACAGTGGACTGCCAAGTGGGGGTTAAATAGGTCATTCTAGTTTTAATTTGAATAAAGACAAGTCGTTTTGCCTAAGCCTAGTACACATATATAAGTCATTTTAACTCTAAAACTCACCCATTCAAGTCATTATTTTCAAAACCCAAAAGAAAATCAAAGATCTTCCTCTCCAAAATATTTCTCTCTCTAGAAACTTGAAGAAGAAGGAGATTCAAGCTAGGGTTCAAGAGCAAGATTGCATACTTCAATTTCTTTGGGCTTTGATAGTAAGGTATGATAGTTTTCATCCATGGAGTTCCCAAATATCTCAATTTCAAAAGGTAGAATTTCCCAATTGGGTTAGGGTTTTCATCAATTGTCATGGGTTCTTTTTAGAGTTGATTTAATTGATTGAATTATGATCGTCTATGCATGAATTGATGAATTGAAATGCTTTTATGATGAATTCCCCCATGAACTCATGTAATCCCCATGTTTTCAAGTTATGATCTATGTGTTATGGGATTTTGATCTTCAAAGAAGACTTTTATGAAATTGAGCATGTATTACTAGTTTTACATGAATTTATGATGAAATCCATATCGAACCCATTTTTTCTAAGAGTTTATGATTGAAAGTAGGTTTTGACCTCAAGGAGGTAAATTATGGAATTATGCATTTTCTATGAAATCTATGAAAAATGCTTTAATGATGCTTTGAGAGTAAAATATCTTGTTGTTGTTGTTGTTGTGTTGTTGAAAGGATAATCTCATAAAACACATACTAGTATGATGTGAAAGGTTTTCTCACATAATGAAGATTCTAAGGTTGAAAGGCTTTCTCACCTAATTGAATCTAAGATTAAAATTGATCATGGATGGTGAAAGGTTTTCTCACGCATGGTCTAAAGCGCTATCCTAATGAACTAATTTGGATTGGTTGTCCAAGAGACATCTTTCCATGAGACATGAGTTAAGTCAAAACTTAATAACTACTCTATGGGATTTATCCTTAGCACCGAGTGGATATTGTAGTGAGATGGAAGTTCTCACATAGTAGAGTCTGGACTTCCAAAGGAAACTCTCACGTAGTACAGTCTGGGTTTCCAATGTAATCTCATGAGATGGAAGCCCTCACGTAGTGGAGTCTGGGTTTCTAGTAGCAATCTCTGTATCCCTTGAACTATGTGCCCCTATAGGTTATTTAGTTAGTGGATCCACTTAAGCTAAGATTTCATGGTTCTACCTTAGGCAAGAACAACCCTTTTTGGTGTAGGAAACACCGGGGGATCATGTTATAGCTCACATGGTCTCTTGTCGGTTAAGGATAATTCCCACAACAAGATTAATAATGAACTAGGGATACTTCAAGAAGTATGGCATATGACTTCAAAGGTTTTAAAGATGATGTTCACTTGCATTGACTATGATGTTATGACATGTTTTCCTACTCTTTCATATGATGTTTTATCTTGTTAAATTGCATGTCATGAAATGAAATGTCCCTTTTAGCTTGTTTTAAATGTTTTATGCATGGCTATCATATTTGGTACATTGTTTTGTACTAACGCATACTCTTGCCTACATTTTTACCAAATGTAGGGTCCGATATTCAGGGTTCTCAGTTTCGTGGCTAGAAGTTGACTTGAGATATATTTCGAGCTTTGGTGAGTCCTCATGCTTCAAGGATGGGGTTTTGTTATATTCAGTTTCTTTCATGTATTTCTCTTTTGGATATGATATATGGGCTAGGCCCAATTTCATTCGATTGTAATAGATGGCTATGATGAGACAAAGTGTCTAGACTTCCGCTTTTCTTTATAAAAACTTTTCGGACGTGAAATGTTGTTTTACTCTTATTGTTCTATTTCTTATGTTATGAGGACTAAGTGTCTTGTATGGAGTCTTTAGGGGTTATATACTCCATGTTACATCTAGAAGGTACCCTTGGGTCATGACAATGAGAGAGACATATAGAGTTATACTCTATCGCACAACATTAGAATGATGAAAGAAGTGGAATTTCCTAAACGTCTTATAGCTTCCTATTCATAAATATGGCGCTCTTCACACTCATGAACAAGACTCTACTTGAAGTGGCTTAAGAGACATCATAGGACATTTCTAAGCCTAGTTCTCTTATTATCAAGCTTGTCACGAACCAAAGTATACCCTAGGTGTAAGATGGCGTATAGGACCCCGAAAGGCTCTACACAAGTCACTTAGAATACAACATACAAGATAATAGAAATTAATGAATTCAAAAGATAACATTTTAAATTTCAAAGAGCTTTGACAAGCGGAAGTCTGCCATAAGTCTCAATAACCCATCTAATACATCATAACGAAAGTGATTGGGACGTAACCCATACATCACATAAAAGTCAGAAAAGTGAAATGACATACAGCTACAAAAGTATATTGGGACTCGGAACATGAGGACTCACCAATCAGGAAACCAATGAAACCAACTAGCCTCAAGTATGGGAGGTAGGAGTGTCGGACCCTACATAAGTGAAACAATGTAGGCACAAGTATGCATTAGTACATATAATGTACCAAGTATAGAGTAATATGCATAAAATAGACATAATAGCATGAATGAATTAAAACATGTATGCATGATCATTCTTTGAACATTTAAAGACTTAAAAGGAGAAATGACATGTGAATCATGAAATATGGTCAAATACATTAACATAAATGACATAAGAAAACTTTGAAGAAACATAGTCATTTTGTGGGATATTATCTTTAACCGATAATAAGACCATGAGAGATATATCATGGAATTCGGTATATACCTCATACCGAAAGAAGGGGAATCTACTTGCCAAGGTAGAATATGTACATATCATCTTTTGCTAAAGTAGATCCACTAGGTAGGTCATTTAAGATATATCCTATGGGGGCACGTACTTTGGGACTAGAGGTTTCTACTAAAGACTACCCTAATTGAGCCTCCACCTCAAAGCCCTCTCGGTGCTAAGTCTAAATCTCAATTGAATAGATAAAAGTCAAATATCAATATAACATAGGAAAGACAATGATCAATACCATTCCACATCTTACAAGATCAAAACATAGAATAACTCTTTAATTATAATTCAACATAGATGAGAAAACCAACTTTCACCAATGTGAATACATAAATGAGAAATACCTTTCACAATCATGATCATAATAGCATGTGAGAAAACCTTTCACAATTACATTGATACTTTCCTTTCAAAGAATCTCAAAATCATTTACAATAATTTCATAAAAACATGCATATCTTCATAAATTCATAGTTCGTAGGTTCATGGGTTCATCATAGGTTCATAGTTAAGAATCATAATTTTAGGCATGGGTCAATATAATTCAAACTAAATATCATGTATTAACTTTGATCATGCATTAGAAGACTTAATCAACAATAATAAAATATAATTGAATGAAACCCACAAGGATTGAATTGAAACCCTAATTTGATCAATTGAATTTGAGATTCAGGAATTGAAAACCTTGGGGACCAATGAAAGAATGGACTTCACGGGTGAATACCCACATACCTCGATGCTAGAAGCCCAATAAGAATGGAGGATTTATGAATTTGAGTTAACCCTAGCCTCTTCTCCTTCCTTAGTCTTGAGAGAATTTAGGGAGGATTAATTTCATTAGATATTGGGAAATTAGGAGAATGGGCTTGAAATGGGTAGTTTTAGGACGTAAAGGCTTTATATAAGGCTTAGGTAGAAGACAAAATGACTTAGTTTTGATTTTAAAATATTTGGGAAAAGACTCAAAAGCCCCTTAAAATAACTGCCAAAAAGTTCAGAACCCTTAATTTTTGGACCAAGTTTCGACATACCTTATCTACGGCTCGTAGGTCTTTCTATGGTCCATAGACACCAACAGTAGAAACCAACTTTGACCCCTTAAAATATCACTAAGTCTGGGACCTACCTACGAGACCTATCTATGGCTCGTACAAAGATTGACGGGCCATCTTGGTGAACCGTAAAAAAGGGTACTGGACTTGATTTTGAAAAATTATTTTACCTCTTCCTACGGTTTCCATCTACGGCCCATTGAACGAAACTGCAGCCCAAAAGTCCTTTCCCATAATCCGAGGTGTTACAAAAACATTTCTCCAGAAAATGTTTTCCAATTTTCTCGTGTTTATTGGCTAAAATGTTTTCCAAATCAACTCATTTTCCTCAAAGTTAAGGAAAATTACTTTCATTCAAAAATTAAGGAAAACATTTTCCAAAACTGTACTTCATCCTTCAATATTTTTTTTCTTACCCTACCCTATACCTCGTGGGGGGGGGGGGGGGGGGGGGGGGGGGGGGGGGGGGGGGGGGGGGGGGGGGGGGGGGGGGGGGGGGGGGGG